>PVJS01001734.1:0-93036 GCA_004027185.1 Glis glis
AAAAAAAAAAAAAATATATATATATATATATATATATATATATATATATATATTAAAGGAAAATTTCCCTAAACTAGATATCTGACTAGATTGGAAGGTCTCAACAATGACAGAAAAATACAACAACAACAACAACAAAAACCCTTTAAACATATGTATTTTATGTTGTGGGTTTTAAACAACATAAATAATAAAGAAAAATCTTAGTTGCATGCAGTTAAATGCACAATTTAATAAACACACCTGCCTAGGAATTACAAATTATCTGAAATGGAAAAAAATCAGATGGCATCAGATTTCTTCATGAAACTTAATGCCAGAAGACCATGGAACAGTCTAAAGAATTTAGAGCGAAAACTCCTGTGATCTATTTTTCAGGTGCTAAGGTATTCATTTTACTTAATCTTCTTAGTCCCTAGTGACTTTTTAAAGTGGCAATATTTTTATTCTAGAGGTGGATGCCTTTCACATTACTAAATTTAAAAATGCTATGGAGGCAATAATTTGTGGTTAATACGGAGAAACAAATTGCAGATAAGCAAAACCAAAAACTTTCCATGACCTATAGTCCCACATTCAAAACAAAAACATTGAGCCTTCAACTTTGCTGCACGTCTTTCCAGATTTTCCCCTATAATCAATAAGTACATATGCAGACTTTAAAAATGCACAAATGGTACTAACTATACATATTACTTCGAAGCCTGTTTTATTTGCTGATAAGAAAATCATTAATGTATCTTCATGCTAACATGCTTGTACGAGCATGTTTATTAACTGCATAGTTTTTTTTTGTTTAGATGATCCATCATTTATTTAATCAGTCGTCTATGATTGGGCATTTATTTGTTTCTAATTTTGCAACCTTATAAACCATACTGACATCAATATCTTACACATACATTAGTGCCCTTAAGAGTTTCTAAGAGTGAAATTGCAGATTTAAATCAAGTGTACACTTAGACACCTTGATAGATACTGCCCAATTATCTTTCTGCAAATAGCACCCACCTCCCTTATAACTGTGTTAATGCTTAGCATTTTCATTAAGTTTAATGTGGGCTAGTCAATTAAGGGACAATTGTGTCTATTATTGGAATATAATTTTTCATAATCTTTTATGAGCAGTCTTGCCTTATTGTTATTAATTAGTAAGAGCTTCTCAATGCTAATTATATTAATAGTTTGTATCATATATTGCATTTTTCTATTTGCCACTTAAAGATGTTCCTCACAAGTTTCCTGATACACACAATTTAATAAATACATCTGTGTTTGTATCTATGTGCATCTGTATTCATCTATAGTCATATATATATATATATATATATATATATATATATATGTATATTAGACCAGCAATCGTTTTCATCTTGGCTTTTACTTTGGTGTTATGCTTTCAAAGTCTTTATTCCATCCCAGTTTATTTGGAATATGTATTGATTTTAATTCCTGAGAAGGAAATCCAGCTTTATAGTTAACCCAGAATTTTCCCAAAATATGCTTTATAAATACAATTTCTGTGGGCTGTTCATAGGGCTAATTAAAGGAAAGAGCTCATGGCCAAAAAAGTTTGGGAAACATAGGACTTAAGCAAAACTATCACTTTCTTTACTGCAAAACTTAATCACAGCGGAGACTGTTCACTGCAATATAATTTGAAGTGGCCAAATATGAGAAGCAATCCAAATATAAATCAATATCATTTTGGATAAGTACATTTGGTTTTTCCTACAAAGGCATACTATACAGCTGCAAAGAAAAAATGACAAGGCTTGCTATGTACTGATGGGAAATATTTCATATTTTGTGTTAAAGGAGAAAATAAGAATATATGTTTATACTTTCTTATATAGCATAATTTGATGAAATATAATAATAGGTTTCCTGATAATTTACTAATCTTATTTGCTGCAAAAAGTCATGCTTAAAAACAAAACATTGCTATTTTAATATAACTTTGATTTTTTGGGTGAACATTTTAATTGGCACGTTTGTGTATATGTTTGTAAATAGAATTGACCTGAAGGTTTGATTTTGGAGCTTTCTTCGCTAACTGTTTACATGTGGATTATGCTAAATCTATATGGTAAGTGATCAAGAGCTCCATATTGTTCTTTACTCTTGAAGAACTTAGGACATTTGAAAATATTTCCCTGCACAAATTTCCATCCCAGTTTCTTTTATACATGTAATTCTTGATCAGTATTTTCATTCAGCCCCCCACCCCCCTCTGCGCAGTAGCAATGGATTATTTATGGTTTTGTAAAAATTTATCCATTTTATCATGTCAATTTGTATTGTCAATTATGCTCTTTGGCTTGTTTGGGCTTTCTTTTTCTCAATCTTAGGGTGTCTGCCTCCAGAAGTTGTTGCAGCCATCCAAAGGAATCCTCAATTGGTGCTCCCACCTAAAGGCTCCCAGGTTCCCACTTTGACCCCCTAATAGAGGCTCTAGTATGTATTGTTATAGCAGCACCTGGTGGCTGCCTCTTGTTGGGCTCCATTTGCACAGTATCAGAAATGAAGTGAAATTTCTGGCATTTGTATAGCAACCTTCCTAGTTTCTGCAGTATTATTATTATTATTATTATTATTATTTACTGTGTTTATTCCAATTTCTTCCTGGGAGTCAAGGTTCAGGGCTTGTTTTCAGCTACCACCTTTCCCTGCAGTGCCAATGCTTCTCATCAACAGTGGTGATAAAACAAGGGGGGCCGTGGGGTGTATTTATAAATGTACTGGGTGTCAGGGGAGGAGATGAATCATAATAGCTAGCATAAACAATGGCGCCAGGAAACACAAATGCGCTGACACCCCTTTGGCCAAGGCCTGGAGCAGCTTGGCAAAGAATCTGCATTTTTTAAAATTTGTGAAATAATCAAGAAGGTGGAAAATTGGAGAAGTAATGCTGCAGTCATATTTTCTTTTCAGCTCTCATTCCCTGTCAGTGGGTTGATTTTCAATTACTATTATTATTATTATTATTATTAATGAAAGCAAAGAATAAAAATACAAAATTTTTAGCCAATTTCTGATAATGGGTCATAGTACACAAAAGAGAAAATGCTGTAAATATTGGCAACGGGCATACTTTTATAGTCTTCTGTTACAATGGGTACTGATAGAGAATTATATTAGAGTTAATATATCCATATTCATATATATTTCCACAAAATCTGCAGGTAATTAGTCACGAATGACACTGCTTTTGGACATAATCTCCTTTCCCAGTACTATTGGGAGTATTTAGAATTCAGTATGGGTATGTCTTATTTCTTGTTAAAACTCTACCATAAAGTTATGTACATAGAAATTTAATTAACAGGAAATGACATATGACCAATATTAATAAATGATTCTGGGGAGCTGAAATTCCCCAGGCTGTCTAAATCTCATTCTTTTGGATGTCTTTCTCATTTTTCTTCCTCCTTACAGATTCTTTCTTGGCCTTGGTGGTGGGCCCTCTGATGAAGAAAGATTTGCTGACCCATCTCCCTGGCCCTCAGGGGCATTGCTCTGGTACTGCTGGGACCACTGTCACCTTACGTCCTGAACAGCATCCATAGAGTGGCCTTAGCTCTCATTCACTTTGAAAGCTACTGCATGGTGCTTATAGTTTTCAAAGAAGTAGGGAGGAGGAAAATGCATTTTGCAAAGCCAAACTTTTCTTCTTTATTCTCTCATCATCCTTCCTCATCATCCTTCCTTTGTGCTTCTCCACCAGGAAGAGTCTCTTTTGGTCCCACATGAAATCTTCCTTCATTACCTGTCCATGAAATCCACCTTTATAGGACTTCCGGGGTAGTGTCATTGTCCCCCCCCCCCAGAGCATCCTCAGCTAGGCTGCCAGGTTGCTAATTATGTGGCAGAACTCAATTATAAACTATGATAATATGGTATTAATGATGAGCCCAAGATCCAATTTTCATGAGTTTTATAATGTTAGCATAATTTTCTATCCCTGCAGATTGTAAACATAGGGAATGGCAGAGGAACCCAAGTCAGTCCTCCCAAGGATTGAGGGATATAGTTAGAAGCAGTCTACTTTGAAGTTTGGTGTTTTATCTGACTAGCCAGTTACGAGAAACCTCTGGAGCAATTAATTTTCAAAGTAGGGGATTCATTAACAACATATCTGTGTGTGTGTATTTACATCATGTTGTAGGAACATATTTAATGACATCTATTATTTATGATATGGTAAATGAAATAGGCAGATTTTAAATATATGTAAACATGGCTAATACATTATGTAAAGATGTTCAACCTCACTGTAAATAAGAGAAATGTAAATCTTCACCATAATGAAATTCCAGTTTTTCCTCATCCGATGGGCAAAAACCTAAAAGCTTGACAACACACTTCGTTGGTGAGGCTGCAGAGAAACAGGGACTCTCACACATTGCTGGTGGGAATGTCAATCAGTGCAATCTTGCATGGAGGGCAAATGTCAAAATTAAAATGACAAATTTCCCTTTTGAAACTTTATGCTATAATTATCCTTGCACAATCAATAAAAAGTTATTCAAGGGAACACTCTAATATCAAAAGGTTGGAGACAATCCAAAGTCCACCAATAAGTGACTGTCTAAATGATGTTGTGCATTTCGAAAGTGGAATAATGTGTACCTAAAGAAATAGAAAAGCTCTTTATGAACTCATTTGGAAAGATCTCCAAGATGCACTGCTAAGTAAAAGAAAAAAGGTGTAGAAGAGTGTGCACAATAAGCTGCATTTTGTTTTACAAACAGGGATACAATCTATATTTGTTTTGTATGCATACGTCACTTGAAAAAAGAACTAAGAACAGTATTTACCTGAAAGAATAGTCATCAAAATGTTAGAAAATAATGAGAATATGAGTGATTAAAGAAGTCACAGGAATTTTATTATACGCCATAAGATATTCATATATTGTTTTGGTACTAGGGACTAAACCCAGGGGCATTCCACCTTTGGGCTACACCCCCAGCTCTTTTTATTTAGTTATTTTTTTATTTCAAAACAGGGTCTTCTTAAGTTGCTGAGGGTCTCACTAGGTTGCTGAGGCTGGTCTTGAGCCTGTGATCGTCCTGTCTCAGCCTCCCAAGTGCTAGGATTATAGATGTGGGCCACCATGCTTGGCACATATTCATATTTTTAAATGCAAAATAAAGTTGTAGATGACTTTCTAGGAAGGTGACCAAGTGCATCTGTAGATTTTTGTGACCCAGAGGCACCTGTCCATGAACACAGCAGCAGCAAGGGACGTAAGCCCTGGCTGCATGGGCCTTGCTCTCTGGTTTCATATTTGCCACATCCCTCCAGGGACAAGGCTTATCCTCCCTAGACCAGTTGGGAAAATTCAGGCAAGCGGATGCACAGGAGCCAGCAAGGTAAAATACTAGTGGTCAAGTAAATGTTGGGATGGGGTGGGGCCATGCCCATGTCAATTATTCAGAGGCAAGTTCCTAGAAATGATGTCATCCCTGCAAAGCCCCACATCCCAGAAGATTTCCTCTGGGAGAATTTTTGGGGCTATCCCAATGAAATCAGTTTCTTGACAGCCTTGTGGAAAAAAAGATTAAAAAACTTTGCAGTGTTTAAGTTGAGAAAAATGAAACATGTATTCCAGAAAGTGCATAAGTCAAATGATCTGGTATTATAAGTACTTTATAAGCAAACATTCATGCTGAAACCTCTGAGATAAAGAAATAGAAAGATTCCATCCTCTTCGAAATATCTGTGAATGTCCCTTCTCGATCACACCATTTTTTTCTCCTGTGAGAGGGAACCATGGTCCTCATTGGTTTGGCGACCACTTCCTTGCTTGCACTTACAGTTTTGCTACTTACGTATGCATTCCAAAATGCCTGTCCTAGAATTTTGTGTACAAAAGCCATCTATGTTATGTGGAGTCTCGTTTTATTCATTTGATTAGCAATGTAGTATCCCTTGCTAGACATATGAAATCTCTCCATTGAGGGCATTAAGAGCAATGCTGATATGGGCACTATGTTAGAGGTATTTGGGTGCAAATGTGCATGAGTTTTTCTAGGGAAATTACCTGTAAGTAAAATTTTCAAGTTATGGGATATGCATAGATTCTTTTTTTCTAGACACTATGAAAGTATTTTCCAACATGACTTTATCAATTTATACTTCTAGCAGAAAACAAAAGTTCTCATTGCTTTACATCCACCCAAAGTTTGAAACATTTAGTTTTTTTCAGATTTCTTGGCACTTGCTAGTGTATAGTGAGCTTTAATTATGGTTTTAATTGCATTTCACTGGTGATGAATGAAGTTGTGTCTCTTCATATATTTATCGGATGTTTGGACTTTTTTGTGCATGAAGTGTGTGGTCAAAACTTGCTCATGGACCAGGGGGAGGGAGGAGAGGAGGGAAATGGAGGTCCTGAGGAATGAAATTAACCAAATTATGTATGCAAAAGTATGTAACAATGAATCCTACCATTATTTGTAATCATAATGCACCAAAAGAAAAAATTAGGCATCCCATCCCCCGCTTTTACTCATTCATTTATTGGATGGCTGTCTTTCACCGTGTTTCATTTAAACCATATATAATAAAGAGTCGGAGTGATGAATGATCAGGGTTGGAGGTACACCATATAGCCAGAAGGCATTTGCAGCAATCTATGATTTTTTTTGCAAAATGCTTTTATGTAATTAGCTGGCACAAATGATCTATCAGACAAATTGGGCTTAAGCATCTGCCCATCACACTATCTGCTACTGGTCACCTGCCAGTGGCCCTGGATAACATCAGTAGTTAACATTCACCAGCCCCTTACCACATGCAGGGACCCAGCTGAGCACTTTGTGTAGATTACTTTATTTACTTCTCTGAATACCTCTATGTGAAATGCACTGTTATACTTCGAGGCTTAAACGAGTTGACCATTATGACTCGATTAGAGAGTGATGGGGCCAGATCCCACACTCTCACCCTCATTATTACCCTGCCTCAAAACAAGTTTCCATCTGGCTCCAAATCCTGGATTATTGTGCACTGTGGAAATGACAATTGTTAGTTCTAAAAGAAGGGACTATAGCTAAGTACTTAGTTTAGACATGGTAAAATTGAAATCCCTAAAAATACAACATAATACATTATGTAGGATACTGACAAAAAGAAAACAAGGTTGAATAAATCTTTTCTATATACTTGACTTATGTTTGTACCACAATCTATTGTAACACTAAACGTGTTGTATGTCTTGAATACATAAGATCTGATGCTTGTAAGCCAGACTCATTTTCTTAGGTTAAGATGATGAAATAAACAATTATGGCAAACCTAAGCATGCATCCAGGAGTAGCTACTCTAAATTCTTAAAGCGAGGAAATAAAACCATCCAACACATTGTGTTGAGTCTCAAAGAGATTTTTCTAGTCATTAAGCATAAAGCACCCAAATGTGCAAAACTAAGACGCTAAACATTTATGTGTCTTGGCTACAACCCCAGAGATCTGTGAGAAAATAAATCCATTTCCAAGTTAAACTTTGAATTTTTGTAAGATTAAAGAACTATGAGTATTTTGAAACAAAATTGTAGAAAGCTGATCAGACTTGGGAAAGATCACGAAAACTAAGGACAGAGCCGCGGTCCACATGTCGAGGTGGTTTCTGAAGCAGTTTGTGTGAGGAGTTTTAATTCAGAGGTGTTTCCTCCGCCCTCCCCATCTCTGGAGAAAACCAGGCCTGATCATGTTCATGGGGCCTGCACGGCTTGTAAAGCTATGTTCTTCCTCCCGCCGAGACCTTGCTTGGCCTTGTTGTTTCATTTGAAAGAATAATTTTCAATGTCTCCTTCTAGGCTGAGCATTAATCCCCCCACTGCTTGATCGATTAAATCCCACTGTCTGTGTCTGGAAGGCGATGTCTGAGCTTTATGTATTGCTTCCTGGCAAGCCACGTTTCCGTGCTCCATGGAACAGATGCGGCAGTAAAACTGCACGCAACAGACTCTCCAACCCTCAAATCTTGGGGGCATGACAGGTATAGTGTCTCATGTTAACATTTATAAATTTAAAGGCCTCATAAATATACACCTATCCAATGAATTTGATTCATAATTTTTGTATGGCATTCAATAGCATACAAGGTGAGAACACATGATCTCATTTCATCTGCACAACAATTGTTTCTAGCAAACAGAGCTTGGATGACTTCTATTTCAGTAAAGAGAGGCTGCGATCCTCGCCCAGGGTCACATGGCTAGCAGCAATCTTATAATTAAAACTCACATCTTCTGATTCTCACACCAGGGTCGTTCTTTTATGGTTCATGTAATAAAGTCGAGATTGGAGAATTAAAAACGGGTTTTAAAAAGACACACTTTATCCGTGTGCTATGAGTCCAGAAAACGAATGGTCCTATAAATGTCACATCACTGCTCACTTGAGCAGAACAAAACAAAAAATAAGCCATTTCAGTGCGGCCTCTAGGATAAGAAGTGTTAAGGAAAATTGCCAAGATACTTTGGAAAACCCTAAATGTGAGCAGCCATCCCGTGGAGGATATCCTCAGGTCTCAGTGCGCTGGCCTGCGTGCCCGTGCACTTCCCCTGCGCTCTCTTACTTCTACTCTATCAAATCCAGGAAGGTTTGTGTTTGGGTTTGTTCCTCCCCAGAGGCAGATTTTGAGATAAAAGATTCAAGTGAAAGTACCTTCTTCAGGAGAAGAAACACCGTTAGGACAGGCTGTGGTGTGGGGAAAGGGATGGTGGCCCATGAGGATGTGCATTATCAAACCAACTACCACCCGGACAATTGGAGCTTGATTCATGAAGAAACCCTGGATCCAGGGTCAAGCACAGACCTCAGAGACAGCCCTCCACAGGGTGTTCATACACCAACTTCCATCAGTCACTGTTAGGAGCTGCTGGGGGTGGTGGGAACTCTCCCACTTCCCAGCATGCTGTGCAGAGGGCAGAGTGGCAACCTGTAGCTCAGGAAACCGTTCCCAGGCAAAGAAATGCAGATAGTGGCAGGAAAAGGTTTCTGAAGGACATGAAGGGACATCCAAAGAGTCTGCTGTCATAGGATCTAGGACTCACTTTATTTTTATGCTCTTTCAAAGCCCAGAATAGTATTTGGGGTATTAATCTCCTGATAATTGTGGACATCTCAACCTGATATCAGGGTGCATGTGAGAAATGTTTATAGATACACAGTAAATCTTAACTGACAAAGAATATGGAAAGAAAGCAGGAACAAGAAAAGACGAGGCGGTCCCCCTGCACCTCAGCAGCTTCAGCGTGGGGACAAGTCTACTCACACTTTCTCATAAATCTTGTCAGGATGCTCCGGCCACTCGATCATGCACACGACTCTGCTGGGCATGGTCTCTGTGGTTGAGTAGTAGCCCTGGGGGAAGGCCAGCAGGAGGGCCAGGACCCAGATGACGCAAATGACCACTTTGGTGGCTGTGGCCGACAGCCGGGGCTGGAGGGGATGGATGATGGCCATGTACCTGGAACGAAGAAGAAAGGACACAGTTCTGATTTGGTTACCACAGTCTGCCAGCAAAAAAAAATTCTGGATACCCTTTGATTCTTTCTTTCTTTCTTTCTTTCTTTCTTTCTTTCTTTCTTCTTCTTCTTATTTTTGCAGTGCTAGGGAGGATTGAACCCAGAGACATTCTACCTTCGAGCTATACCCTTAGCCCTATTTTATTTTTTTATTTGGAAATGGTCTTGCTAAGTTGCAGAGGGTCTCGCTAAGTTGCTGAGGCTGGCTTTGAACCTGCAATCCTCCTGTCTCAGCCTCCCAAGCACTGGGATTACATGCATGCACCACCATGTTTGGCTTAAACCCTTTGATTCTTGATGATTTTTGCAAATATTTTCTCAACCCTTTTTCATATTTATCCATAAAATTTATGACTTTGACCTTATGACTTTTTTCAATGCTGAAATACATAAGAAAAGTTAGATAAATTTTTTAGAGTTGAGAACTCATGTAGCAACATTCAAGGAGAGATGATTTTCATCACTGAAATGCTCTTACTGGGGACATCATGGCTAAAAATAGATCAGAGGGGAATTATGGTGAAATTGGAAAAATAAGGTCAAAGATATAAATTTATTCAAAGATTGTCCTTCATCCTTTTTAGATTAGGGAATAGTGGTGATAGAAACAATCATGTGCCTCATAATAATGTTTTGGTCAAGGAGAGACCACATGGTGCCACGAGATTATATTATCTAATAACATTGTAGCTGTCCTAGTGTGCTTAGGTCCACTCTATAATGTTTGCACAAGGATGAGATCAGTCAATGAATTTCTCAGAATGTGTCCCTGTCGTTAAGCAGCTCATAACTGTAGTAGTTTATAAAATCCTTGTGTAGCATTATAAACAGTTAGTAGTGCTGGGCATGGTGACTCATGCCTGTAATCCCTGTACTTGGGAGGCTAAGACAGGAGGATCACAGGTTCAAGGCCAGCATGTGGTAATTTAGCAAGATTGTTTCAACGTAAAACATAAAATAGGACTGAGGGTGTAGCTCATTGATAGAACATCCCTGGGTTCAGTCCCCAGTACTACAAAACAAACAACAAAATACAATACAATATAATAAAACCAAAGGTTAGTAATCCTACATCAGTCCATACAATCTGAGGGGAAGTGAGTATTTTGTGTGAGAAAGCAGTGGCCTGAAGGCAGCAAAACCCCACGGTTCCTGCAGAATTCTTCACCACCTCTTTGAGAATCTAGGAGTCAGTGTGTGGCTAACGACACAGGCTTCATGAGGAGAAAGGCAGTCTCTGCCTGCTAAGGCAGACACATTAGAGAGCAGGAGATCCGGGGGGATGCAGCTTCCTTGTGAGAAGAAGCACAGTGAATGACAACTTCGAGGCCAGAGCCATTCCTGTGCCTCCTCAAGCCGGGGATCTGGACTAAACCGCCTCATCTGAACGAGCGGGTCCACACATGGAATATTCTACACAGCCTCAGAGATGCCGCAGAGGTTTAAGAAAAATAAACACTGCAATCAGCATTTTATATCAGTGATAAGCACATCAATTCCTCTTCTTCTTCTTCTTCTTTATCATCATCATCATCATCATCATCATCATCATCATTGTTTTGTACTGAGAATTGAACTCAGAGGTGTTCTACCTCCCAGCTCTACCCCCAGCCCCTTTTATTTTGAAACAGGGTCTTGCTAAGTTGCTGAGAATGGCCTCCAACCTGCGATCCTCCTGTCTCAGCCTCCCAAGTACTGGGATTACATGTCTGTGCCACTATGCCCAACCCCACCTCTTCAATTTTAAAGGCATCTCCCTATGTGTGTTTTTCTTGCAAAGTTTATGGATTCACCTTTTAAAATATGCATTCTTTAAGAGTAGGAACGATGTTTTATGCGGCCTTTGGGGGTTAAATATTAGCTGACAAAACCTCCGAATCACACATTTGATTCTCTGGAAAGCAGGTATTTCTGGTTTCTGTGGGACTCAATGGTCAATGGAGACTTCAGAAATACACAGACAAATGGCAGCACAGCTATTCTCTGACTCCACACAATTCTTTTACTATATTCTTTGGGGTGCGAAGGCCTCTGGGCAAAAACTGGGGACAGGGTTACAAGTAAGGCCATGTCATTCAGTGTGCACTTTACACATTCTTCCTGCTGCGTGCAGAGCACAGCGTTTCCTTCTGGGCTCGTAGCATCTAATTTCTCCAGGGAAACAAAATGCATCAATAAGCAGCCACGAAACCTGACAGGAGGATAAGCGGCCTCAGGTGGTAATCTGATCAAGAGCCTTGGGGAGGCTGCAGAGGGAATGGAGTCTTGGGATGGCAGGTGTTCCACTGCAGGGGCTTAAAAGAGGTACGTTCACCTGCATCCAGGGCAAGCCTGCTGAGCATCCTGCTCTGAGGGCACGTAGCCTTTGGAGCTTCTCCCTCCTCTGGGTTAGGATTAGATCTGACTCCCTGGAAAGGATGACAGCTTGTTTTGGCAAAAGCTTCCCTGAGCGCCCTTTCATCATTCTAAATTTTACAATACCTTTCTCTGCATTTTTGTGCTTGGAACCTGGGCTTTCCTTTTCTGATCTGTAAGAGCAACAGCACTGAAGGTGTTCAATGTAGAGAGGTTGTGTATCAGGGGATGCTTCAGGTCAGTCTTTACACAATCAGAAGCACGGATAACTTGCAGGAAGACCCCCCCCCCAAATAATCTTTTTCTTCCTTCTACCTCATTTGGAAAGTAGGTATGTGGTCATAAAGTCAGGAGAAAGTGGTATTAGGAAGAGATTTGGAGAAGATACTATAGTGGGTGAGTAGTGAGCTGTAAATATTTGGGGTGTGTTTCCCTAGATGAGTTGGTAGTGATCAAGCCTGCCATTCAAATGCCATCTGAGTGGCATTAAAGGAGCAAAGACGATGCTAAAGATGTTGCAAATCAAGCATCATCTGACTTCCTTAAATTACCCCCCTGCCGGGTGTGGTGGTACATGCCTATAATCCCAGTACTTAGGAGTCAGTCAGGAGGATTGCAGGTTCGAGGACAGCCTCAGCAATGTAGCGAGTCTCTCAGCAACCTACTGAGACCCTGCTTCAAAACAAAAAACAAAAAATGCTGGGGGTGTAGCTCAGAGATAGAATGCCCCTGGGTTCAATCCCCAGTCCACACATACACACAAAGTTACCCCAAAGGGCCACAGTTACCATCAAGGGAGGCTGACTACATCATAGACTTATCTCTGGGGTCGGTCTCCTGAAAAGAACCCTGAGAAGTCCTGATGTCCCCCCTGGACCTGTGACATGCTCATTGCCTGACAGCGATGGAGCCTTGGTTTCTTACTTAGTCATGGGGTGGTGGTGGGTGGTGAGTGGTGGTGGTGGTGGTGGTGGTGGTGGTGGTGTGTGTGTGTGGGGGGGGATTTCAGAATCACAGCCAATGGAGACAGGCCTGTACATCTAGTATCTACTTTCATCTACTACATCTACTTTCCCTTCTTTTTAACTAGGTAAAGGATGGACCTGGATGGTCATGGCCAGAACCTCTGAGTGTTTGCATTAAAATTGTAGGATTGCTTACTGGATCACTTCCCATAGGCAAGATCCCCCCCCCCACACACACACACAGCCAACGGGCAGCATCAAGGTGCCTTCTCCACCTCCAGCGCCGTGCAGGCTCCTGCCCACATTGGCAGCTGTGCATTCTCAGGCTGCAAACGCGCTTGAGGAAGACGCACAGGGGAGAGTGTGGTAATTACATTGCCCTCTTTTAATATTATCTCAAATGCAAGATTTTAATTTGTTCCTAACTCGGGATAAATGCTCAATCTTAAATAAATGAATACTAATACCCATCCCCATGCCCAAATTGGCGATACACCACTTAGACTCTAATGTGACTGTGCTTAAGGGAGATCGCATCAGCATATTGGCGCCATGGCTCCAAATGGGTGGCAGAAAGCCATATTTTATCTTTATTACAAAAATTGCAGTTTGGGAACCCATTTCAGTTAACTCTCTACTTTTCCTTGAGTGTAGGAGCTATTCCTTTGACAGATGAAAGTATTACCAACATAAAGCCACAGAAAATTGAAAAAAAGATTGGCTTTAAAAAATGTACACATTTTCATTTGTTCAAAACTGAGTCATTTATAAATCTCGATCCTTCTTTCCTTCTCTTTCTTCCTCACTATTTTCTCTCTGTTGCCATCCTCACTTCTGGGGCTTGTGTAACATGCTTCTTTTTTATTTACTTAAATACTAATACCATTTGGCTAACTTATAAACAGATGGATGAATATTTTCTTTTCTACTTCCCATTCTTAGCTTGAATGCCATTAACACACATTCATATATTATTGGAACCACCCTGGACAATTCTTTCTTATTTGATCATAAGCAAGTGGTCACTGGGCAAGTGGTACAAGCCTTAGGAAAATGCATTCAATGAGTGTTTATCGACTGCACTGAGCTCCTGGGACTGCAAGGCAGTCATTGAAATGTCTTACTGGTTTATGCATTAGTCATCCGGCCGCCAGAGACAGGGGTCTGTCTGTAAACTGTGTGGGATGTGGATTATGTTCTCCACTCCAGGTTGTTTCAGTCCCATGGAGGGCCATCAGCCCTGATTTGAGTCCTACGTGGCCTCCCAGCTGAAAAACCCAAGGTAGAGTCTTCCTCTTGCATGATTATGCTTTATCAAAAGAACCTTCATTATGCATCCCTTAAATCTATCGAAGCGTAACGGTGTACATTTTTTAAGTAGACAGAGTGAAACAATCTTGTTGTGAAAAAGAGTTCATCCTCTGACAAGCAGCGTTGTTCTCATAACCTTTCCCTATAGCAGCCCTAAATCACTGGGCCGAGAGAATGTCCTTCCTCCACCAGGAGGTTTGTCCTACCAGGCCCTTCGCCCACAGCCCTTCCCCTTCAATTCCAGCCCCTGTCTTCCCCGACCCCCACTCACTCCTTCCTCACATGGTACAAGTTTCCTTTAAGGGATCACATCTTCCCGAGACCAAATGACCAGGGGTGGCGACAGCTGAGAGTATGGCTCTAGATCAAGGGTTGGCAAACTTTCCCTATAAAGGACAGATAGTACATATTTTGTTTTGTTTTGTTTTTGTGGTACTGGGGATTGAACCCAGGGGCATTCTACCTCCAAGCTACACCCCCAGCCCTATTTTTTTATTCTTTATTTTGAAACAGGGTCTCACTAAGTTGCAGAGGGCCTCACTAAGTAGCTGAGGCTGGCCACGAACCCGGATCCTCCCGTCTCAGCCTCCCAAGTACTGGGATTACAAGCGTGCACCACCATGCCGCTAGATAGTACATATTTTAACCTTTGAGACCCATGTAGTCTCACAAGTATTCAAGTCTGCCTTCATAGTGTAAAAGCAGCCATGGAAAGAAAGGAAGCTGCTGGACATGACTGTATGCCAGTGTCACCTTATTTATGAAAATGGGTGGTGGGCTGGATTTGGGTCCCAGGCCATTGTTTGTGGCCTTGTGGTCTTGTTTATGGGAGATGAAGAGCAGGAGCAATTAGAACCATGGGAAAATATGGTGTAATCTTCAGAAATACTCTTCACTTTGGATAGACTAAGGATGCTAAATCATTGGGTGGATAAATTTTACAGCCCACAAGCAGTTGGTAAGGTGGTCAGCAGCCAGCTACAGCCAAGAATGTGGTCTCTCATCTGAGTGCAGTGGTCTGTCAGCCCGGCATGTTCTTGCTCCTTGATCTCCTCCTGACTGGCTCCTGCTCATGTTCACAGCTTGGCCCCGTCATCATGTCCTGTGGCTGGGCTGAGTGCCCACCTCTACTGCTATGAGAGTCCTTGTGCTGACCACACTTCACTTTATTTTTCTTCTTGCCTATCTGTCTCCTCTCTTCATCCTCCAGGGATCCTGGGCCTCCCTCAGTGCCTAGGATGTAGTAAACACCAAATGAAAATTTGGTTGAATAAATGAATATGCAAATTTCTTGGCACATTGCAGGGGACCTATAAATGGTTGTTGAATGGAAATGGTTGTTGAATGGCAGCAGGAGAAAGACATATACGTTATGCATTTATCCCTCCCAGTCTGAACACGTGTGAGACTATTATGGGAGAATAATCAAAGTGTTTTCTGTCATGCAGATGTCTAGGTTCATCCTATAGGAGTGACCTCACTGGTCTCTTCAGAATTTCTTTTTTTTTTTTTTTGCGGTACCGGGGATTGAACCCAGGGGCGTTCTACCTCCACGCTACACCCCCTGCCCTATTTTTTTATACTTTATTTTGAAACCGGGTCTCATGAAGTTGTGGAGGGCCTCACTAGGTAGAGAGAGAGAGAGAGAGAGAGAGAGAGAGAGAGAGAGAGAGAGGGAGAGAGACAGAGACAGAGAGAGAGACACAGAGAGAGCTGAGGCTGGCCGTGAACCCGGATCCTCCAGTCTCTGCCTCCCAAAGTACTGGGATCACAAGCGTGCGCCACCACGCCCGGCTTTTGGAATTTCCTCTCTCTTGTCATTATGCCCTTAAATAAAATCTCAGTAAGTATTTGTTGACTGCCTAACTTCTGCATTGACTGTATATTGGAAACTGTACAGGATTCAGTCTTTCTACACAATACACCATCCAGTTCTTCCTCTGAACAAGTCGTTCCACTTTCCCTTCCCCTCCCTCCATCTTGGGGAGGACACAGTCTATTTACCTGAAGTCACTAACTTTTCATCAGTTGGGGTTTTGTTCCAGGACATTACTTTTATCACCCAAATCCAGGGACCTCGTTTAGCCAGATTGCTTGACCAGTAGCCCTATATATTCAGCTAAACTCCAGCTCTCACAGCTAGAACCAAAGAGGCCTTTGAATATCCTACAGAGATGGAGTTCGCACACCACCAAAACATTTTCTCAGTACCAGAGCCCCTTACACCCTAGCTGCTGTGCTGTGTGCGATCTAAAAGGCACATGGTTTTGATCTTTGAGTGGATGCAGATTCACAGCACAGTCAGTGGACTCACTTCAAAAAGTGCCAGCTGACAGTGAGGGCGCCATTTACAAGACTCTGCAAAATGGATGTGAAGGCAGATGGAACTGAGGGCTCAGGAGGGTTCAGGGTGAAGCCAAACAGAGGGTGCAGCTCACTGTTGTCCGAGCTGTGCTACTGGACCTGTGATCAAAGAAGGGCCTACGCATTTCCAAGAAAATTCAGACACAGAGGCCCCAGGCGATTAGGGAACACAGTCCCTGCTGTAGGGGCTGATGAGAGGAGGTGATTCCTGACTCTGCAAGCCCCTTACCCTTCTCTAGATCCCATTTCCTATCCCACTGCCTTCTGTAGAATTTTTGTTCATCCTTTAATGTGAATCAAAAACCATCTCCTTTACGACAACTTTTTTGATTGTTTAAAAACTCCATGGAGATAACCATCCCACATTCTACTGAATCCCCTTCTGTTAGCTGCTCTTCGGTATACAAGGGCCAGACTATAAAGGTATTGATGAGTGAATTGTGGAGTATTCTTTCCACAATGAACTCCTTAAGGCTATTTAGAGTATGAGGTGAAAACCCAGCATTGATAAAGTGGTCTGGTTGGGCATGTTTAGAAAGTGATCCCTTGGCAGCACATTAATTGTAATAATTATATAATATTACAATAATATACAATTATATAATTATAATATATTATATAACATATGTATAATATTATATGTGTTATATAATATACTATATAATAATTATATAATTAACATAAGGTTACCCTCTTATATTTTTTTAGAACCAGGGTTTTCATAAAAGTATACATGACTAGGACCTGATGTGAGCTATGGAGAAAAGAAAGTGAAGGTCCAAACTAAGCAGAATTTCCCGAGCATTTCTGCCAGCAGAGGTGAGCCCAACAGTCAGAATTGGGAATGAGCAACATCAGGAGTTATCAGTCAATTAATCATTGGGATTCACAATTCACAATGGAAATCCTGCCTGTCAGGGGTTAGAGTGGGGGTGGGAGTGGCTGGGTGGAGCAGGAAGACACAACATGCATTTGTTTTCCTAGCTGTAAAGAGAAATGACAGCAAGTTTGAAAAACATTAAGCTAGGCATGGTGGCACACACCTATAATCTCAGTACTTGGGAAGCTGAGAGAGGAGAATTGCAGGTTCGAGGCCAGTCAGAGCAATTTAGTGAGAACCTGTTTCAAAATAAAAAGGGTTGGGGTGTAGTTTGGAAGCAAAATGCTCTTGGATTCAATCCTTAGTATAAGAAAGAAAGAGAGAGAGAGAGAGAGAGAGAGAGAGACCGAGAGAGACAGAGAGAGAGAGAGAGACAGAGACAGAGAGAGACAGAGAGAGGAAGGAAAGAAGGAAGGGAAACAAACAATAAAAACATGGAAGGCAAGTAAAGTTATACACCATTTTATCCTCAGTTTGAAGGCTCTGGTCAAGCACTGACAGAAGCTTCATGCAGGCTTGTTACATCTCTAAATACTGCTTCCTTTCTGTAGAACATCTTCAGGTTTGCATTTGGGACTCCACCCTTGTGTGTGCTGGTGTGTGTGAGACACACACACACACACACACACACACACACACACACACACACACAGCTGTAGCCATCCCCTGGGCCACAGGATGATGCTACCAAGACAGACTTGGTGACATTCACACTCTGGGATTTGGAACTAAAGCCTGGGTAGGAGGGGTGTGGTGGCTATGAGAGGCTCAGGTGTCTAAAAGTTTGATTTGGCAAGTACTGACAGGGCCACATTAGCTCCAGGAGCAGAGTAAGAAAAAAAGAGAGAAATTTGGGATGCAATGTCTAAGATTTTTAACCACTGTAAGAGAAAGTGCAATGATTGAATGTCAGGGTTTTAGTAGAAACCTGATAATGGGGAGAAGTTCACATTTAGAGTATCTCTAACATTATTTTAGTTCCCGCTGTCAGTGGGGTATTGACTCAACCTCTCAGCTCAGCAAGGTAGGAAAATGTAATTGGCCATAATCTGAGATAGCATTGAATTTTCACCTTATGCAGTGTGGCCTTGATATTAATTTAATTTATCTTCTCTTCTGATCAGATTTGAAGTTTTTGTGAGCAACACTGAAGATGCATCTCATGTGAGGCCGAACCATCCATCTCATTGGGGCTGGTGGGCTATCTAGAAACCCCTGTTATCACACAAATTGTGCTGAAAAAGTTGCACATCTACACCAAAGAAAAAGTAGTTACATTAAAAGCAACTGTGCCCAAGGACATTGATAGGTGCAGTGAAAATGGAGCATTTGCCCATCTATCTGTGAAGCACGACTTTTCATTTAGATTAAATAATTAATTCCAGTCATTTTCGGTTCTAATTTTTCTTGTGTATGTACAAAAGGTCAAGTAATAGCTATTAATATGTTGGCTCAGTTAGCCAAAGAAGAACTTGGCAAATAGCTAAATGATTCTAAATTTATATCAGTGTCATCAGATTTTTCAACTAGATGATCAGTTCATTTCAATAATGGTTCTATTTTTTTTAATCCAATTAATTCACAGATTCAAAATATTGGAAGGTGAAATAGTTGACATCATTGTGAATGTTATCATAAATTCATTTCAAGTTTCAACAATGAAGATAAATTGATTCATTTTATTTGCTACTAATATGAATACAATGTGGTAAAAATAACGTTTTTTTGCTAAATTAAGAAACTCATGGACTAGAAATTACTCAGAATTGATGATATACATAATTTGCAACTGTGCCCAAATGTGCCCAATATTTTATCAACTGAAATAGAAGATATAGTTGCTAAAATTTATAAAACGTTTTATAGGTAAAGAGTAACTGAAAAAAATTATTTTTGGTGATCAGTATTTTATGTGATGAACACAAAAGTCTTTTCAGTAAGATTTTAGAAATGTTTAAGAAATAGTTTTGTAAATTAACATCAGTAATAGTACTAATTTTTTGTGTAAATGAGTCCTCTACATTTTGTTTGTGTTTGTTTAAAATTAGTTGAAAATCTTTTATCAAAATATTTACAGTGAAGTACTCCAAAATTTTGACTTCTGAAGCTCTTAGCGAATTGCCATTTTTGAATACAATTATGAAAAAAAAGGTATTGAAATTTATCCTTGTAAAAGTAAGAGAGAAAGTGAACAAAGTAAACAATGAAAGCCCCTATTGTGTGCACAATTTTTGAAATTCTTGAATTACTTTTATGAATGTTTTGACTAGTGAGAAAAATCTTTCAATGAATTTCTTGTTTTTGTTTTTTGTTTTAATAAATAAGGTATGCCTTTATCAGAATAGAGTGGTATGAAATTGAGAAAAATCACATTTTGCTGTATTTAAAAATGGCAAATTATTGAAAAGAAACATAGAGTTAATCCATCTATAAAGACAATTTAGTTTTGTCTCCTGAGTTTTGTCTCTTGGTCTAGCCCTTTGTGTCTGTGTGATGCATTCTGGATTTTTTTAAATTAATCTTCTATTTCACAGATTCTCTCTTTGGTATGTCTAATGTCCTGTTTGAGATTTACCTTCAACTGTTATTACATTTCATTTTTATTCTTTATTTTAAAACAGGGTCTTACTAAGTTGCGGAGGGCCTCACGAAGTAGCCAAGGCTGCCCTTGAACCTGTGATCCTCCTGTCTCAGCCTCCCAAGTACTGGGATTACAAGCGTGTGCCACCACTCCCGGCTTATATTTCATTTTTATAATTTCAATTTGCTTATTTCCTAACAGTTTGGCTTGCATACTCATGTGAGGACCCTTTTCTGTTATAGATTCTCTGGAGAGATTCTTTTGTTCCTATTGACAGCAAGGTTGATGATGGACAATTTTCCTTATAGTCCTTGTAAGCCAGACATTTATTTCAGATTCTTTTTTTACATTGAGGCATAGTCCTTTGGTTCCCAACTTTAGGAGACTATATCTACTAGACAACCCACTTTGAGCGCGTCCTAGACTTTGCCCCTTGTCCCTACACCCTGTGCAAGGTCAAGGTCAAATATCCTCAAGTAAAAGGCCAACTTCACTGCTCTAAGATTCAGGATTCCTATCTTCATTTAAATTTTGACCTCAGCACACCCTACTTTCTTGCAAGATAATGGATGCATTTAAGAAATTTATAGTGTGTGGCATCAGCTATTTTAAAGTTAATTTCAGGAAGTATATTCTGTCATCAGGAGATGGCTGCATCTTCTACTACTTTGAATCTCCATGATACCCAACCAGGTACAAGAGAGCTCTTAGTGATTAGGGAAGTGATGGCCCCTTCCTTCTATTAAGCAAGCAGCAGGCAGAGATGTTGGCTTTCGAGTTTGCTTCCTGCACATGATGATGAAGAAACAAGATAGAGAGTTGGTGAGAAAGGACAAGGTCTTGTGGGCTTCTGCTGGTGACGTGCTCAGAGAGAGTGCTAACTTTCAAAAGACTCTATGAGAGAAGCTGGGATCAGGGCTGCCAGGCATAGAGCAAGAGCTCAGAGAAAGAAACACACTTTTAAGAAAGTAAACATTCTCCAGACCTGTGTTTATGGACCACCCTGTGGCCTGTCCTGCTGCTGATGTAGGGCTTCCCTTGCTGGATCCTCAGGCAGTGGAGCCCCCGCTGCCTGGGTTATGTTATGACTTTCCTCCTCCCAGGGGGCTCCCAGCACAGGACATGCCTCTTTCCCACTCCTGTTGCTCTTACGTACTGCTTTCTCAGCTACTTAATCTCTCTTAAAGTGATGTCTCAGAATCTCAGTTTTTTCCTTCTGAAAGAGATTTGATAATATTTCCTGGGCAGTGATGGCTGAGTGAGATAACATACATAAAAGGAAGACACAAGTCTGGTGCATAGTGGGTACACCACACACCTCCACGTTCCCCGTTCTGTCTTTGTAGCTCATATGTCTCCTCCCAGAGACTCTGTGACCAGCTTAAACCCAGGCTGCACAGGACACCAGACACTTAGACCATCAGTGCGACTGGATCCAGGGCCAGGCGCCCAAAGATACTCAAAGCAGCACAAGGCCAATGAGGCAGTGGCGTCAGCTTAATAGCTGCTGTAAGGATGGAAGTACTCAATTTACAACTTAAATAGTATTTCATGAGAAAAATAAATGAAAGCAGTATTATTCATCCCACAGTCTCCATGTGCCAATCCCAGTGAAACATTTACACGTGATAATTGCTGAAACCTGCTGTCCCAGCTGGTAAGGGAAGTGCCAGTATCCAGCCAGCTACACACTGGAAAGGACAGCCTCCTTGCAGGGCCCTCCAAACCCAGCTTCTTCACAAAGGAGGAGCCGGATGCACCCTGTCCTGCTCTCCACCCCTCTACTCTCCGGGGCTGCATTGTCAGAGGAGGAAGCACACAGGTGTGTGAATGTCAGGATTGCACGGGAGGAGAAAAGCATGTCTCCGAGTAAGAAGGACATGGGGAGGGCAGGGTTGGGGGGATCTGTGCCAGTGGAGAGGGGACAGGTGCATTGTGTGGCAGGGCACAGCCCAGCCTCTTCTGTGCAGCCTTCTACCGGACCTTCATCGCTGCTCGATGCTGTGGGTGCTCCCTCCAGAGACGTGGGTCTGATCTCCAGGGACTTGGCCTTCACTTCTTCATCCTTCTCAGCCCTCAGCAGAGGACATGCCAAACACATGCTTAGTAATGTCATGTGACAACGGGAACAAACCTCATTTGACAAGCCACCCGAGTCAGAAGGAACTGAGTTCTAGTCTTCCACTTGTCTAGACCCATATGAGCTCTTGGCAAATCACTTTCTGAGTCCTGGTTTCCTCTTGGTGAACAGTTTCTGTGAGATCCATGTGTAAGTTCTGCTGTGAGTCTAGGGCCTGAAGGTGGAACTGGACCTTCAGCGAGGCTGGGTCCCTCCCTGATCCCTGCTCCAGCATATAGCACGCTTAGGCAGGGTTCCTTAAAGTGCCCTCACTCCCACCAGAAGCCATCACATTCACAACAGGCACTCTAACTCTTCACCTCCTGTGATTATCATGAAGACCAAAATCATGGACTTGTAATGATTATGTGAGGCATTGTTAAGATTCTCACCAGACATTCAGGTGCAGGAAAGACAGAGAGAAAGCCAACTGGTGATGCCGTGCTATGCCACATGCTTTAGAAAGACCACAGACCCCTGGGGGTGGACGATGGTGGAGCAGAATGCCTGGAAGACTCCCAGAGAATCTGTGGCACTCTCACCTGGCTTAGACCTGAACCTCAATCAGATGAAGATGTTCTCACCATCTGTTTATATGGTCCCTTAGCCTGGACTTCAAGGAGGAATTGATGGGCCAATGGCAACTCACTATCCTAGAAGTGACTTGAAGCAGGGGTTGGGCTGGTGTGTCTGTTCTTCACATGCTGATGGTACCCGGGACCTCAGTGACTAGGTAGGCTCTAAGGATGGGCACGGGGACTAGACACACAAGGACTGTGAAGCCCATAGAGGCATGAACACTCTGGGTCAAGCTCGAGGCTGAGCTGTGCTTAAAGTCAGGGTGGCTCTAGAATCTATTGGAAGGGTGAGAAGAAGAAATCAGGTTGACGGGACTGGGAAGGTTGTCTTGAAGCTGCTTTTGCATGGCACTTTACTGAAAAAGCATCTACTGTCTATACCAGAAAGTAGGAGGGAGGAGCTGCTGTAGATGGGAGAGAATAAAAGCTACCCTTTGGCACTAGCACAGCTTGATGCCCCAGGGCTCCCCTGTCCTTTCACCCCAAATGTGCCCCCGACCTTCTTAGGCAAAGGGGGAAGAACGCGAATGGGTCCACAGGGCAATGAGTCCCCCTCTGTACAAGCTTGCCCAGCCCTGGCTCTGCCATTGTCCCATGAAGGAGAGAGGAGGGATGGAGTCCGGCCTTCTGTGACCATGAATGTTGACTTCAGAGAGATGCTGTTGGCACCTCCATCTCACGCTCAGGTTTAGACGACTAGGAAAGTAGTCTCTAGCAACAAACTCATTAGCACCAACCTCTGTTACCACAAAAAAGCAATATGCAAGGCCAACAAAATTCATTAAAATGGGATTTTACTTATAATAATAGAAGCACGCAGAAAAGACAAGGATTTATGCCCAGCTTTAAAATGTCCTCGGAGGGGGTCGGGAAAGGACTCTCTCTCCCACTGTGTTTTGAAGGGTTCTGACCTTCCAGTGGCCCTTTTTTGTGTCTTGGCGACAGGTGTCACCAACAGATTAAAGACCTTTGTTTGAACAGCTTCAGTGGCTTTGTTTCTGTTTCATGGCTACCCAGCCTGCTTTGAGGCCTACCAGATCAATGTTTTCTCTCTTTTGACTATTTACTCTGAGTGGTGGCAAGTTCCCTGGTGACGGTGACAGAGCTGGCCATGAGCCATGTCAGCAAGCATTGTCTTCAAAGGGGCCAGATGGCTCACATTCCGAGTGACTCCTGGAATCTCCTGTGGCCCTGTCACTGAGGGGGTGCCCCAACTGGAATGAGGCAGGGCGGTTTGACTCAACAGATTGGATTTGTTTTTTGTTAATATGGTGGAGTCAATGTGTAGCAATGCTTTTCTGATGTCAAGTAATGTGCAGAAAATTGCTTCTCCATCCTTAAGCCTTTCCCCTTCCATCACCCCTCACCTCTCTAGGGTTCTATTTGTGTGGTAGGGCGGGAAATGATATAGAATGAGAGATGGGATGGGGTCCAGGCGGGGGATGGAGGACTCCAGTAAAACACCTGGAATACTGATGATCTTATTTCTTACCTGCATCAATAAGCCTTGGCTGTCAGATCTCATCCATGTGCAAATGTTTACTCCTGAGTATCAGCAGCCATCCTCTCCCACCCTGAGAAAGCAGTTCCTCCCTCAGATTCACTGATCATGGTGTTTTTATACCAAACATCCTGCTCACCATTCTCTGAGATGTGATACCAAATCACTATCTAGAGGACAGCCAGCTGACAGCCCACTCCAAGCCTAGTTTCCCCCCTCTTTCTCAGTAATAAACCCTGATCCGTGTTAGGTAAGTTCTGGCCAAAGAGAGAAATAGAAGATTGTGTGAGAATTTCAGGAGAAGCACCTTTCTCCCTTTATCTGTTTTGCTGCCTAAAGCGTAGATGCAGTGGCTGGAACCTCCACAGTCGTTTTGTAACACAAGATGACCTGAGAATAGAAGCCACGTATGAGGGAACAGAAAGTTAATAGGAGCCTGATTTCTAGGTTTCATAGAGATGCCATACCTGGCCTTCTGTGGCCACTGGCTTTCAGGTAAGCCTAGCATTTTTGTGTCTCTGGCATACTTGGAATGCTGACCGATCCCCTTCTGGGACTATTTTATGTGCTAGAATAAACCATTGTGTATTTAAGACACAGCAGTCAGGTCTTAAGTCTTGGTTACTCTCAGTTGATCTGAACTGAGACTCCTAACTGACAACAGAATTTGGCACTTGTAAGTGGGT
Organism: Glis glis; assembly: GCA_004027185.1. Classification (NCBI taxonomy): domain Eukaryota; kingdom Metazoa; phylum Chordata; class Mammalia; order Rodentia; family Gliridae; genus Glis; species Glis glis. The sequence continues at coordinate 24,882 of PVJS01001734.1, forward strand.
ATGATAAAGAAAAGAACCTAAACTATGGCATTAGCTTTGGGGAAAGGAGAGGCAGATGCTAAGGACTCTGCTATTGCAGGTTGGAAACTTGGTGACCCTTGTTATGCAGTTAAAACATGGTCCACTGCACCCTGGAAGCCAGATCTCAAGCTTCTCAGCCCAAAGCACAATGATCAGTGGTATTTATGGGCTCATTTCTTGCTGTTTTTATGAAGTCCTATGATAGTGATGAACTCAGGCTAGATCTAGGCAGGCTGCACAAAGGTAGGAGGGAATACAGTTCTGCTTTGAGAGATTGTAATTTGGAGCATGGCCGTGTTGCAAGGGTGAACTCCTCTTGTACTAATATGTAGTAATTTTAAGTGATGGCTGTACAACTGCACCCATAGAAGGCAGTAAGACTGCTGCTCTACCCTACTAAGATGGTGAGCTCAAGTTTTAGCCTGGATGCCAATCTCCTATATTGCTCCTAGTGTTTGGGGACATTAGTTCCCTCTGTGGCCACTGACTTTCAGGCAAAATCAACATTTGCATGTCTCTGACATCTTTAGGATTTCAAACAACACATTCCAGGTCTTTAAAGAGCTTAATAGAAAGACCAGATTTTTCAAGAAGAACAGCTTATTTTAGTCCTCCCCTACATTTTATTTAAAATTAGTATTTCTAAAATAGAATTTCTATAAACAGAATTTTAGCCACTTAGGTAGAGTGGTCACATATGGTGCCCCCTTCAATCCCCTTCCTTTTCTAGGGCCAAGAGTTAGGTTAGTGAATGTTTTTGAGTTTGTGGGCCACATGGTCTTTATTGAAACTCTTTCACTCCACCATTGTAGAGTAGAAGCAGCCACGGACAACGTGCAAATGCACAAGTATTCCAGTAACACTGTATTCATAAAACATGTGGCTGGACAGATTTAGTTCACTGGCCACAGTTAGCCAATCCCCGCACTAAACAGAGTATTAATATTGCCTTCTAAAGGAAAGGGAAGTAAAATTTACATGTGCTTAAGTATTCAATATGAAATGCTTAGCAAATAGGGTTGTTTAGGTATTGTGTGAGACTCCTTATGCCTTTTGTTATCTATAAATCACTCCTTCACCCAGGTTTATCATCCATATTATACCCCTAATGAAACTGAGGCACAAAGCAACTAGGTCGTCTACCCAGGGTCACATTGCTGATGAAAAGAGGTGTCTTAATGAGCCTATCAGGCTGGGGTCAGGGATTAGGTAGGACTATAGTCCAGGCTGTCTGACATTAGCATCTGTAATTTTTCTACTAAAATAAAAGCAGCAAAGGAGACTCCATGTTGCCAGTTTCCCCGCAGCAGCCACAAGTGTGTATTATGCATCTGGTGTCTCCCTGCCCCATGGGCCTAGGCGTCCTCTCCTCCGGACTCAGGACAAGGCAGCATTTTTCCTATGTACTTAAGACACACTGGGGCCCTCCATAGAGAATCGTGTTGCATGGGAAATGGAATACTTGAGAGCTTTCTTTTCTCCACCTCCAAACAAGTAAATCATCAGTGTTCAATATTCTGGTAACAAAGTAATCTCTTTCCTGTTGAGCTGAAGATAAGGGATTTGAGAAGCTCTATTGGGGGGAGAGATAAAATCCTGAATTGTAAGTTTATTTGAGACACAGCCAAGATGCTAACATCTCATTCAGAAGGGGGAAACAGAGTGAGGCTGAGAAGGAAGCACTAGAGACTAGACATGAGTTAATGCAAATAGCCCTGCTCAATCCCCGTCAGCAAAGTCGCAGTAGAAATACAGTGCATTAATTCTAGATGCACGGTCAGATTATTAATAGGGAGGGAAGATATATATTTCAGAAATTTGCTTTTGTTTTCTTAAATCAAAATGTTTCCATTAAAATGGAAATTGAAGTCTCGTCATATAAAGTAGTCAATTTCTGGGTAATATATGATTCTCTCTCCCTTTTCCAGTCACAATGAAAATAGAAAGACTCAAATTCACCCATTAGCCTTTGGAAGTTACAACTTTTAATTTCTTAAAGTAGCACTGAGTGTAGACACTCTATTTTTAGGGACAGGGCTGTGTGGGTGGTAAGTGTCTGCCTTCCTCCTACTCAAATTAATTCAGAAAAACCAAGGACAAATGGAAATGAGGGTAGAATGTTAGAAGCTGCAGGAAAGGGGTTTGTTTGTTTGTTTGTTTATTTGTTTTTTGAAAAAAGAGCAAAGCTAGGGAAATGTCCTTGTCCACCTGGAGAAATGCCTTTAAAAGTCATTATAAGAAATAAGGAAGCCGACTGCCCGTGAAGTAGGCAGGTAGATTACGTGAGGCGTGGCCTTAGAATGAACAATGGCAGGAGCTGCTTTTGTCTTAGGTGGTTCCTGGCTGGTTCCCACAGAGAGCTCTGGAAAAGGCTGTTCCCTGAATTCTGCCAGACCCACTACCATCGCCTCCTTTTTAAGATGCAACTCAGGGTGGCCCTTAGGAAGTCATCCTCAAGGTCTTTCTCTAATCACGTCCACCACTGATTACTGACATTAAAACGCAGCCCGAAGGCACACTGTCCAGAGGTGTAGATCCTGTCTGCCCAATGAGACTGTATGCTCCTTGACGACAAGGACCAGGCTGCAGTTAATCATGCATGTCTGTGGTGTCTAGAAGATGCCAAGTTCAGAGAACTCACATAGAACTTGCTGCCTTTCTAACAAGGATCCCCAGCTGATACCCAGGCATCACCTGTAATCACCCTCCTGGCTGTTCCAGTGGTCCAGATTAACTTGGCTCAAATTCCTAGTGTTATCGTCTTGGTGAAGTTCAAAGCCTGATCCGTGATATGTGACTGTTGCCATGTTTTTTCTTTTCATGGTTCCCACTGTGAGTATTTCCTAAATGCACAGACTGTCTCTTCTCCCCTCATTAACATGGATGCAAAACTCACTTTAACTGCTTTACATAAAAATTAATGAGTCTAGTGAGAACTGGAAATTTATAGATCTCAGGGGGTTTCACGGGTACCCCGCATCATCTTGTTGGCTCTCTCTTCCTATCCCATGTTCCTCTGGGATTATCCCCAAAGCCAGAAACATTTCTTTGGGTAGTATACAGAACATTCCAGCTCTCCTAGTTTGCAAATTCACATCCACATAATCTCAGTAGAACAAGGCCAGCTCATCATAGTCCTTAGAAAACAGTTGGAGCTTTAAATGATGACTTTCCCCCATTACATTAAATAGAACTAGCAGTGTCTCCAATATGCAACACTCCTTATAAAGTGCAACACTGAGGATTTTATCCGAGAGCAGGACACTCAAAGTTGCCATCTGGGAGGAATATGTGGACTCTGGAAGCCTCGAGAGATTCAGCACTGTGTGGGAAGGCCTGACCACATCCACTTATATCTACTGGAGACATATTATACCACCTCTCATTACAGCAACCCCAGTTGGACCCTGGTATATTCTGAGAAGGCAGCTTGCTTGGTCTATCTCAATGCTCTATTTTCATGTAACCTAGAACTGTGGTCGGCTTGCTCCAGGAGATGCATTCTGGTTTTCTTAAGCCACATGACCCATGTCTGCCCATCCTACCATGAGAGTCCCAGCCCAGGCCTCAGGCTGCTCCTTACTGTTCGGTTGCAGTTTTCCAGGCCACAGCCTTTGATGCAACAGAAAGGAAAGAGGATATCAATCTCACTATTATGTACGGGAAGGGGTGGGTAGTGGGGTGGGACACGAAGGGAAACACACCAAGTTCTATGTGCATGCTTTGAACCTCACTATAAAGTATAACTATAATGCACCAATAGAAGTATTAAAAAAAGAAAGAGGAAACATTTCTTGCACAATACTTCATGTTTCCCTATACTATTTCATCTGATTACTGTAACAACCCTGTGATAACCCATTTTGGATGATCACAGTTGGTAATGACTTGCCCGAAGCGACCAGCCAGTGGAGGACAGTGGAGAGGAGACAGGGCTCAGTTCCCGCACCTCCGGCCCCTGCTTCCACGTTCTGTCTGCTTCACCACTCAGCCCATTTAAGGTGTTGATTCATGCCTTCTGAGCCTTCAGCTTTCTCATTCCTTTTGCCAATATTCATGCCAAGCTCGAAGTTGCCAAATATTTAGTCTTAGGAGAAGGTTGTTATGCAATAACTCCTCTGATCCCCTGGGCTCTTTCCTCAAGAAGACAAAAAAAAAAAAAAAAAGTAAAAGAAAAAGAAAAAAAAGGAGCCAGAAGGTTCACAGTAAGTTTGGCAAACAAGTCTGGGTGTGTGTTGCCAAACTAGACACAATGGTCCCTGCCTTTCTTATAAGCTTCTCAATGAAGTCTCTGAAAATCAAATGGGGGGGTGAGAAAAAGCAATAAACAGTAAAGGACAGAAATACCTAATAGACTGGAGGGAAGAAGCCATTCCCTTGTTTATTTGTTTATGCAACACATTGTTGAGTGCCAGGAGCTATGTAAGATACTAGGGACAGAACACAGATAAGACTTGGTATCTGCCCTAAAGGGATTCATGGCTTATTAAAAAGGAGGTTGTGCTAACCAGGGGGGGAGGATAGTTAGCCAGAGGGGAGGGATACTAACCAGAATAGAGGTCAGGTGAACTAGAGGAGAAGGGATGGTAACCAGTTGCTTTTCAGAATCACCTCAGTAATCTTATAAATATCTGGATTTCAGGACTCCCCCTCTGATATGGTGAATTGGAATCTTCCAGAACCATCACCTGTATTTCTAATAATATCCCCAGTTGATTTAGACAATCATGGCAGTTGGGGATAAAGCCTCACAGGTACATCAGAGAACCCTGTACTGGGTGCAACTGGCTCCAAGGAGAGCAGCCACCTGGTATGCTTCTGGGAATCCTAGAAGAGACTCTGATGTGAGTCTTCAGAACTGTAGACAAGCAAGTCAGGAGCGTGGGATGCTGAGAAGGGAGGGCGGTCCCATCTGAGCATGGCCCTGTGCTGTGAAGTACCATGATGGGCCTGGGAGGTTTGGCTGGGCTGCAGGCTGGGGATGGGACCAGAGGGGCCAGGTTAGAACAAAGACTAGAAGGTGGGCTGCATCTGGGGTGGCCTTGTTAATCTTACCTAAGAGTTTGAATTTTTCCCATTTTGACACGATGGCCATTCAAAGGTTTAAATCCATAGTGTGAAATGATCTGAGCTCATTTCACAAACACCACTTTAGAACTTCTGGAACATGATGGAAATATGAACTTTCACATGATCTTTTTGCTTTCTAAAAGACCATTGAAATATCCAAAGAAATCTTTTTTAAAAAGAGTAGCCGGGCATGGTGGCGCACGCTTGTAATCCCAGTATTTGGGAGGCTGACTGGAGGATCCGGGTTCGCGGCCAGCCTCAGCTACTTAGTGAGGCCCTCCGCAACTTCGTGAGACCTGGTTTCAAAATAAAGGATAAAAAACAGGGCCGGGGGTGTAGCTCGGAGGTAGAACGTCCCTGGGTTCAATCCCCGTACCAAAAAAAAAAAAAAATAGGGCTGGGGGTGTAGCTCGGAGGTAGAACGCCCCTGGGTTCAATCCCCGGTACTGCAAAAAAGAAAGAAAAACAGGGTCGGGTGTGTAGCTCGGAGGTAGAATGCCCCTGGGTTCAATCCCTGGTACAGCATAAATAAATAAATAAATAAATAAATAAATAAATAAATAAATAAAAGAGTAAAATTAGGGAAGGATGCCTTCCTCAAAGCAGAAGCGTTGACACTTCTTATCAGTAGTTAACATTGATTGAGCATCACTCCCATGCAGGAGCTGCTATAATATCCCTACCAGTGGGCTATTATTGCCCTATTACAGATGAAAACAATCACAGCACAGGGAAGGTAACTAAACCCAACAGCCCCGCAGTGCTATGGTTTGGATCTGGAATGCTCCCCTCCCCACCCAATGCTCATGTGTTGAAGGCTTGGTCCCCAGTGGATCAATGTCTGAGGTGGGGCTTTTGAGAAGTGATTCAGCCATGAGGACTTTATACTCACCAGTGGATTAACCCAACTGATGGATAAGTCATCTGAATGGACTATTGGGAGGACATGGAAACTAGAGGTGGGTGGGGCATGGGTGGAGGAAGTAAGTCTCTGGGGGACTATATCTTGTCCCTGGCTCCTTTCTCTCTCTGCTTCCTGGCTGCCATGAGCTGATCAGCTTCCCTCTGACATGCATTCCACTGTGATGTTCTGCCTTGCCTATAGCTGAGGGCAATGGATCCAGCTCCCCATGGACTGAACCCTCTAACTCTGTGAGCCAAAATACTCCTTTCCCCCTCTAAGTTGTTCTTGTCAGCTATTTTGGTCACTGCACAAAAAGCTGACTAACTCACACAGCTAGTGGTAGAGTTAGTATTTTAACCCAAGGAGACTGGCTCCAGAGACCAGGCACTTAGAGCATTACACTGCCTAATATAGGTAAAATTATAGCGCTGGCGGCCTGGATTGACTGATGGACCCACCACCCCCAATTCCATGCATATGAAGGAAGAGTCAGTACAGGCAGTAGACAGATGGGATTGATACATAGTGCAATCCCCCTAACTTCCAAGCTTGGTTCTTCAACCAGGGAAGGCCAAGAGCAAGGTGTACAGGAGTTTTCTGATGCCACTACCAAGAAGAGCAGGCCCCCATCTGCTTGGCCATGAAGCTCTCTGCCATGGGACTACCTTCAGTAACAGTTTCTTTCCCACTTTCCACAATCAAGGAGAATTCTAACTCGGCACAAATGTTCCTAAATTTAAGCAGCAGGCCAGGACCTCATGGGATCACTATTTAGAATTACAGTAGGGACTGATAGATGGAGCCCCAAGCCTGGAGAAGTGTGGTTATTAAAGTACAGGCACAGCCTGTGGGTTCTGAGATGACCATGGACTTCACTATGGACTAGAAGGAATTGTTAAGCACAGTACCAGATTCTCCATGATAAAGATGCCTCTGGCTCAAGCCTATTTTTGCTCCTCTCAGTCAACTGTACTCCTACAAACTCAAGTTTTAGACTTTTCCTTGGATGTAAAATTCGAGTAAGCAACTCCACAACCTCCAACAGAAACCAATGTAACTTACCACCCTGATGTGCTCAGGAAAAATGGGTAAATACAAACTACCAGATATATGGAATGCTCCAGCAATTTGGAGAAAACTCATCTGAAGGAGTAGAGAAAATGACTCCAAAGAGTGGGACATAGTAAACAAACAAACACCCCCCCGAAACCAGATTCATATCCTCAGAGACTTAAGATTTGAGCATCCACCTCCATCCAAAAGCATCAACCTGACATCAGAAAATACTACTTTTATGCATCTTAAAATTTAAATGTTAATTTATCTTATAAATGTGTAAATTCAAATTTCAAAAATTTATTTGCATGTGGTAGCAGTGAACAAATATTGGACAGTATAGAAAATCAGATCAATGATTCAAAACTGTAGTTTGAGAAATCCTCCAGAAACCTAGAAGCAAAAGACAGCAATGAATATAATATGTAAAAATATAAGAGATATAAGGGGGGGTTAGGAGATAAAATATAATATGACAGGAAATCTAGAAAGAAGTGCAATAATGAATACATTTGAAATGTAGTCCCTTGGGCTGAATAAGATTTTAAATTCTTAAGCTAAATGGGCCTTTTCTGGAAAAAACATTACCACAAGATGATTCAATATTAAGAACTCTATTAATATCATTTATCATATGACTAGATCAAAGGGGAAACAATTTATAATCATTCCTCTGGATGACTAAAAGACAGTTAATGAAAATTTAACATCATTTACTAATGCAAGATAGAATATGCCATTAATAAAACAAGGAATAAATATTTAATTTAATGGCAAAAATATTTTAAATATAATGATGAAATATAGAAGTGGTCTGTACTTATTAAGTCCAGAGCCACAGAAATAACTATTATTTCCAGTAGTGTTATTGTTCTAGGCATGCCAGTCAATGCAATTAAAAGAAAAAGAAGCAAGAGAGATAAATACTGTAAGTAGGAGAAAACTACCATTATTTGTAGATGATAGCTTATCTATAAAACTAAAGATAATAAACTGAAAAACTAATTAGAAAGTAAGCAAAGCTAGATAAAATGAATTCAATTTTAGAAGATAGCTGGTTTCAAAACAAATGCATTGAAATTAATAGCTTTCAGCATAGCCACTTATAATATATGATGGAAATAGGATCATATCACAATGGTCACGAGAGTGTACAATGCATATGTAAACACAGATTGAAATATGTGGGACCTATAGGAAGAAAACTGCCATATATTCACTTACTGAAAGAAATAAGGGAAACTTGAACAAGTAAAGAAACGTTAGACACTGTTGAATGAGCCGAACTAATATTGCAATGTTGGAATAGTCAAGTCAATTCAGTTTTAGGTGTGTGGAATTTGAGGTTCTTATTGTACATACAGGTGGAGAGATACAGAAAGCAGACAGCATATGCATTTTGAACCCAGTGGAGCAATCTGGGTTAGCTATAGAGATCTGGGCTGTAGAGGGAAAGTTGAAGCCATGAACAGGGATGAGACCCTTTTAGAAGAAGGTATGGAATGCAGAGAGAAAGGTGCCAAAGGCCAAATTCTGGAGAACACCAGTATTCACAGGGAATGCAGGACAGAGGGGACAGCAAATGAGATGAAGATGGGGTGGTCTAAGACTGCAGGAAATCCAGGAAAGGAGCATCTTGGAAACAGAAGGAAGCCTCAAGGAGGGAGGAGCTCACATGGTCATTTGTTACAGGTGTCTCAGGCAGGATAAAGATGGAAAAGAATCCATGATATCTGGCTTCTAGGAGATCCCTGGCCACAATGACAAAAATAGTGTCGGTGGAATCGTGGGGGGTGCCAAAGTTGAGCTCAGGATTATTGATCGTGATGCTAAATAACCTCGTGGGAGCCAGTGCACATGGAATCTATGACTTAGATGAAATCACTAAATCCTAATGAGTCTCAATTTCCTCATCTATAGAGTTGCAGTTTCTGAAAAAAAAATGTGATAATGGCTGTGAAGTGTTTTTTAAACCATAAACCACTAGACAAACAGATGGTATTATTTTGGGTTCTGGTGATCTAGCAGGCAACATTTTAACATGAAATATGCTAAAGATGATGACCCTGAAAAATGAAAGATAATGACCCTGAAAAATCGTCCCCACCACCTCCTCCATAGGATGGATCATCCCAAGAGGCATCCTGTAACCTTGTTAACAGAGAAATACAATCTGCTATGTGCTTTTGCGCTGACGCAAAGTAAACTGCCAGGGAAACCAACTAATCTGAAATGTTTTGCAATGCCCTACATTGTTTCAGCCATCGAATGGCGAGCAGAATTCCAGTTCCCATCAAGAGAGGTGACAGAATGCTTTCCTGTTTGTCTAAATAGATGCCAGCACTTAAATACACACCAGGTTCCTTCCCAGAATCTAGCTGGAAAACATATCCCCATGATGCTTGGCACATGGCCCAAACCAGTTGACATTTCAATTGTCCTTTACTTCTATTGTAAGGATCACAAATGGCCACAGGGCTGACATTTCTCCAGACCCTCAGTGGGAACATTCCGGTGACAGCTATCAAGTGGTCACCACGTAATAGGTTTAGCCTTACATTCCCCCCTTCCTTCAGGCCATCCCTACAAAATGTATTTGTTAAGCATCTATGAATAGCCAGGCACTTTGCCAGGGATAAGTTTGCCAAGATGAAAGACACTGTGTTGTTCTTGAAGAGCTCAGAGTTTAGTGAAAAAAAAGAAAAAGAGAAAAAAAATGGTACTACTTAATTACAATATGGTGAGATATGAACTTTAATAAACGTAGGTTCAGAGCTCTACAGGAACCCAGAAAAGGGGCATCTGGTTCACCAGTTCAGCCAAATGGCTGAGTTGAAGTGTCAGAGGTCTGACTCCTAACTCTGAAGACAGCATGCTTAGCAGTTGGTACACAGAAGTTCAAATCAAGCTTAAAAAATGATTGATCATTCTCAGACCTCTAGATCATAGCTCTCCTCATCGCCCCAAATGTATTACCATTAGGGGAATTCACTTCTAAGGGGATCTTCTTGGGAAAATGGCCTATGTGTTCAACCATCAGTAGGTGGGTCAAGGATTATTAATCTCAAAGAAAGATGTGGCCAAGGCCTCTCATGAGAGTTGCCTTAGGCAAAAGCTCATGGGAAGGGAGGCCAGGAAGACCACCATGTTCAAAAACACCTTACTGAATCTAACGACATGCCCTGGCATAACAGCAGAAGTCATCAAGAATCTTTTCCGAAGTCATCCATACCTCAGTGGGACATTATGGAAGATCAATGCTCAGAAGATAGCCCCGACACCAAAATGGGGTGACTGAGCCAGCTGGCTTCATTTGTGAGATGCCAAGATCAGCTGGCTGTACTCTGAGATCTCTGCCGAATCTAACAACCTAGGATTCATTTTCAGAATTAGGGGAAAATCATTAAAACAAATTTTTTAATGCTTAGAGTATTCTCAAAGTTGTGTACCACTTGGACCGAGGCAACAGCAAGATTCCCAAAATTCACTTGGCACATGCCCTATTTCCTTCCATGTGACTGCTAAATTCTTCAAACGTGCTGGGGCAGAGGACCCAGGTAAGCCAATAAAGGCAGCAAAAGGGAAGAGACAGTTTTAACTCCTGGGTGCAGGAACTTGCCTCCTCATATGTCCTCTCTTCCTGTTCAAGCTAATTCCAGGTCATCAGCGCACTTGAAATACTCTAATCAGACTCATTAAATACTTTATGGGCATGTGTGATTGTAAACAGCATGATTCAGCTTTATTCAGGATGCTGTACAAAGGGAAGGCCTGGGGTGGTCCCTGTCCCATGAGGACACTGGCTGTGGTAAAGGGGCTGGCCTTGCTGGCAGATTTTGGTAAAGGCCAAGCCTGCTGGCTAACTGATTAACTTCAAGGTGGGGATGGGGGGTGTTGTGTGGAGCACGAGCTCTGCTGGGGTCCCCTCCCAGTGCCCCAAGTGGTGTGTGGTCCACAGCATGGCAGGGCCTGGTGCTGCCTTCCTCCAAGCACCTGGCTTCCCTCCATCCCAATAATTAGGGTCATGCTACTGCTGTTGAAGCTTGAATGTCTTGTTCCTGATAATCCCAAACACCACCCCACAGAGGGCTCATGGGGAGTAGTTAGACCTCACCCCCAGTCCCTGGCTGCGCCTGTCTTGAGGGAGGACTGGCTTGCTGAAGCTGCTCACTCAGGGAGATTTATAATCAGAAGTGTGGACCAAGGAGATAATCAGCCAAGAAAATAAATACATAAGTAAAAGAAAGATAAAAAGGAGGGGAAAAAACTACCTAAAAAACAAACCCCTGGGGGTTCAGCACCAAGCCCAGTGCAGCTGAGTGAGAACCGCGAGCCTGTGGGTCTTGGTGACTCTGAGGCGGGGTTCCTAGCCCTCCCCTCTCTTGTCCTGGTGCATCTTGCCTGCACCTGGCCGATGGCTCCTTATTGACCTGTGCTCTCCTCTGGTCTTCTTGCCCAGGTGTGCAAGGCGTCCAGGTGCAAGGTGTACAAGGTGTGCCAGGTGTTCATCCAGCCGCATCCCTGCAGCCACGTGGAGTCCCCTAGGCCCTCTCCTCAGCTCAGCCCTTCCCCCACCCCTAGGGTCCAACTTAACCACAGGCTCCCTCAGTCATGGCTGCCCGCCAAGGAAGGACCTTCGCCCCGCATGTCTGTGTTCTCCCCACTCCTTTACTTGCCCTAATTCACACAGAGCCCGGACATCTCTGACTCCACTTTTCCACACCAAAGGAAAAGGCTGGGTAACTACAACTCCCTTTTGGAAAGATGTGACACCTTGACCTTCATTTCAAAAACAAGTCAAACAAAAAGCCCCCCCCCCAATGTCCAGGAACTGTCCCCAAGCCCAGTGTCTTTCCCCATCCTGCTTTCCAGCCTTCAGGAATCTGCTCTCCATTCTTGGAATTGTGGCATGTCTTCATTTTCTTCTGCTGTAAGTCATACCGTGTGTGTGTGTGTGTGTGTGTGTGTGTGTTTGTGTGTGTGTGTGTGTTAGTAACTGGGGATTGAACCCAGACATTCTACCTCCAAGCTATACCTTCAGCCCTTTTTTTCATTTTGAAATAGGGTCTCACTAAGTTGATGAGGGTCTTGCTAAGTTGCTGAGGCTGACCTCGAATCTGCGATCCTCCTGTCTCAAGCTCCTGAATACTGGGATTACACATATGTGCCACTACATCGGGCTTCTAAGTCATATCTAACTGCCGTCTCTCCTGTTATGGCCTATTAGCCTCAAGCTCCCTTAGCATCCTTTGAGTTTAGTTTCCTGTCACACCATGAACACCCTTAGCTCATCTTTCTGTCCCTCTCTCCCTTCTCCTTTTCCCGTCTCTCCTTCTCTTTGCTTACGTTCCCTCCTCCCCCTTTCTCTCTGTCTCTATCTCTCTCTCAAGTGCCCCCTTCAACTACCACCCCCACATCATCAGCACACGTATGGAAGGTTCTACTCCTTCAGAGATGCGACTATACTCTGTTCATAGGTAATCACCAATTACCCTTCCTTATCATATTTTTTGTGAAGCCATAGTTACATCTTATCATATCCCCATGGCTGGAGAAGAGTTTCAAAAAGGAGAGTGATTACAGTGTGTGTCAAAAGACATGGAAACATTTAAAACAAGGTAGACAGAGAACAGATAGCTGGACTTACTTTATTTTTTTTAGTATACTTGTAGTTGGACTTATTAGAAGGTTATTGGAGACCTTCAAAAACCATCAAGATGATTTAAAATATATTCTGTTATTCTAACCCTGGATTGTCAAATGATAGCCCATGGATCAAATCTGGCCTACTGCCTGTTTTTTAAATGGCCCGTGGGTGAAGAATAATTTACATTTTTAAATGGCTAAAAAAGAAATGAAAAGAACATTTCATAATGCATGTAATTCAATTTTTAGTGTCCATAAACTAAGTTTTCCTTGTGCACAGCCACGCTCATTTGTTTACTTAAAGTCTGTGGCTGCTTTGGCTCTACAGCAGCAGGGTTGGCCAGTTGTGACAGAGACCACATGGCCCGCGAAGCTCAGAATGTTTACTATCTGACTCGAATGTGTTGAATGGTGGCCTCCCAAAGGCTATGTCCAGGTCTGAATACCTAGACCCTTCGAAGGTTACCTTATTTGGAAAAAGGGTGTTTGCAGACCCAGTCAAGGATTTTGAGAGGAGGTCATCCTGGATCTTCTGGGCGGGCCCTGAATCCAATGACAAGTGTTCTTGGAAACCACAGAGAAGACAGATGCTGGGAAGGGCATAAGACAGCGGAGGCAGAGACAAGCTATGAGCCGAAGAACACCAGCAGCCACCAGCAGCCATACGAGGTGGTAAGGATTCTACCCGAGAGCCTCTGGAGGAACGCAGAGCTCTGCCAGTGCCTTGAATTTTGGACTTCTGGCCTCTGTAACTGTGGGAAGGTGATTTCCTGTTGTTGTAAACCATCCTGTTTGGGGTAACTTGTTACAGAAGTCCTTGGTAAGGAAGACAGGGGCCTTTTGTTGGAGCTTTGCCATCCTCTGTTCTAATCTACCTGTCTATACCATACTTGAGTATGCTCATTGAAAACCGAGGGAGAAGGGGGGGACACCCCAATGCACAGGATGTACATACACAAACTTATCAAAGTCAACTACTATGCTGAGCATGAGAAGGAGCGAATGGGGATGGGAATTGAGGGAGGGCTAATTGACCGATGTGTGCATGTATACTTCTACCACCCTGAAACCCATCAAGATGTATGATTACAATGCACCAATTAAAAAAAAAGAAAAAGAAAGAAAATTAGTTTTCTCCTAATGGAGGTGCAGATGAAACGAAATGGAAGAATGCTTTGCATTTCTATTAAGATGAATAAGAAACGGAAAGCCCGCTCCACCTGTGGGGCAGCCCCTCCTGCTCCCATGCTGGGTGGGGCTGGGGCTGGGTGCTCCGTCCTTTTCTCTAAAGGATTCATGTCCCCATAGCATTCCAGCTGCTCACCTGGATCAGTGGTCAAAAACAGGCTGGAGGGGATGGTCTCCTCAGGTTTTGTCCACGTTTGTAGTAGTGATGGGGCAGGTGTTGGGGATTGATAAGGAGGATAGTGAAGAAGGAAAGGTGTTCCATCGGAACAATCTGGTAACTGAGACTTGGAGGAAGTCTAAACCCGCCCCACTAAGTCTGGATAAGTCACCTTCTCTTTCATTTTCTGTTCCACCATCTTCCTACTGTAGTCCTCCCCACCCACTGAGGAAGCAAGGGCCAGCTGGTGACTGGGGTAGGTACCCACTTCTCTTTCCTACTTTCCTGAAGAAAGAACTCAAGTCCTGGTCAACAAGCCCTACATAGGCAAGGTAAGGACCTACGAAGACAAGGGTTAGGCTTAGTGGCATCAGAAATGGTGCTGTTAAGAGCTGAAAAGGATTGCACCCAGGTGGGCCCCCACTCGCTTGTATAGGATGTGCCAAGGAAGAGGCAGGTAAGTGGCCCAGGCAGCTCTGAAATAGTCTAGGGCAAGGACTATGACAAGTGTGGGGAACCTGAGGGCTGAGGCCAGGCACAGGGCGCCCTCTCCTCACACCTAGGTGAAACTGTCCTTCAAAAACGAAAAAGGAGAGATTCAACCCCTGACTTTCTGAGACTGGCTGATCTCACTTAGCATAATATTCAAGGGTGGAATGTTTCCTCTCATATGTGGAAGCTAAAGAGAAAATAGGAAACAAAAAGGACTTTAGATAATTGAAGAGAGTGATCAGTAGTAGAAGAGTGGAAGGGGATGGGGAGGAAAGTGGGGAGGGGAAAAGGAAGACTAATGAAAGAAAGAGTTCAAATTATGCTACACCCACGTATGAAGGCACCAGTACCCATCTCATTAATATGTGTCGAGAGGGGTGGGTAGCGGGGCAGGACCTGAAGGGAAACACAGCAAGACCTGTGTGCATGTTTGTTTGTGTGACATTGAACCACTAAGATGTATAATTACAATGCACCAATGAAAGTATAAAAAATGTTAAAAAAGGAAAACTGATGAATGTATTTATCTTCAGGAAGAGGTGGGTCTTAAGCAATTTAAATATTCTGTTCTTTCAGTGCTGGCTACTGGTCATTATCAGGAAGATGTGGGGAGAAGCCTGAAAGACGGAGCACTAACAATGGTCAGGCAATATACAGCCTTTCTAAGCACAGGCAAGGAGGTGAGGGTGTCTGCGTCCAGGCGCACATGGGAATGGGCTTGAGTTCAGAGCTGGTTTCTCGCAGAACTTGCATGGAGCACATGGGAGTTTGTGCAAGTCTCATAACCTCATGGGTTAGGTGTGAGCCCTGTTTTACCGGCAAAAAATGGAAACTTATCTACATAAAGAGTTGAGCTAAGGTCATAGAGATATTTGAGGGCGGAGAGAATATGAAACTCTGTGTGATCCAGGTGGGTCTTCCAACACTCCTCATTACTTTTGGATCTATTCACTTCAGCTAAATGTCTCTGAGATTTTCAGATGGGCAAAGGCCTGGGATGCTAAGGCGAGAACATTATTACAGGTAACTATGCAATTGGTGTAATTCCAATTAGACCAAGTAGATGTGAAAGATTTCCAAGGCTTATTAGCTTTCCTTTGTTCTCTGCCTTTTTCCTTGGCAGAGAATGCTTATCATGTATTCCCAGGGTCCGACTTAGTAAGAGGGATTATTATAAAAGGCAGCAACAGGATAGCTATTTTCTAAGATAAAGTATATATATTTAATTAGATAAATAGCAAACTTCGAAATGGTTCTGAGAGGGGGGTCTCTATTGCAGGCCTCAGACGAAGTTCTAACCTTAGACTCTGTTAGTTTTTAGCAGCCGGGCTAAAAGTTGTTTTTATCAGCTTTGAGTGATTGTCATATATTTTCATCAATTAATTTTCATTGAAATGCCTGCTGAGGATGTGGTATAGCACAGGGAGACCGCTGAATGTTTACAACATAATCTAATTTGGCAGCTGGACCCTGAAAGCTGAGTATTTCTCAAATCCCTGTGTCCGGGGCAGCAGGGGAAGCAGGGCTGACAGCAGAGGAATCCATGATCAGGTGAGACGCTTGCTTTGTGGCAGTTTAGTTAAGAGTCAAGTCTCTGCTCTGGTCCTGCCACCAATCAACTGTGCAGCTTCTATCAAGTTGTCTCAAGTTTCTGAGCATCTGTTTCCTCATCTGTAAACAGAGTTGGTGATTGCACCAGACTTAGCAGGTCGCTGTGCTAAGTGTTTGAGATGTATTATCCCGTTTAATTCTTACCATAACCACTAATGAAATGACTTTTTATTGGTACTTTTTTTTGAGGGCTAAGTAACTAACTTTGTAGGAAGGCCAAGGAATAGGAGACCTGATTTCTGGTCCAGCTTGACTATTAACTAATTTTAGATCTGTAAGACTTTATTTATCTATTTATTTTGGTGCTACTGGGGATTGAACCCAAGGGCATTCTTCCTCTAAGCTATACTCCCAGCCTTACTTTATTTTTATTTTGGATCAGGGTCTCACTAAGTTGCGGAGTGCCTTGCTAAGTTTCTGAGGTGGGCCATGAACTTGCAATCCTCCTGTTTCAGCCCTTCAAGTATTGGGATTACAGGTGTGCACTACCACTCCCAGCTGGATCTGTAAGACTTTAAAAAGCATGTGCCAAACATACACCCCCATGCCTTTAAGTATTCCTCAACAATATGCCAGGCAACAGAAAGAATTTCTACTAGCCAGAGTTCTGAGGAGGTTTACAGACCGGAGAGAGGAGAAGCCCTAGAACCTTTTCATTTGATCCATCTGGGTCTACCACAGATGCTCTCCTAAGAACTATGGAGACTTCCCCCCAGAGAAAGGGAAGCTAGCCTGCACCCAACTTCTAGAATCATCGCAGCCATTCTCATCACATCTTCCCTGACACCGATTCCTGTTTCCTTACGTTGGTTTGGGGACTGCAATTGCCCACAGTGATATGTGAGTAGGAGTGCTCACAACTGGAGGATCCGGTTAGCAGCTGGAAGGAGCTGAGCCTGACAGAGTTGTGGTGCATTCTGGGAGTTATATTGACTATGGGAGAAACCATTGACTGAGTATTTGCTACATGTCAGGCAGACCTACCATTCACCGGATCAGACACAATAAAGAATGGGAAAGAATGACTGTGCAAAAATCAACAGCACATGAGACTTCCCCTGAGACTTCCCATGAGACTCATAGGAAGATAAAGGGGCACTGGGATTAGATGTCTCCTTTTGGCAGTGCATTCACATAACATAAAATACTTTAAGACAGGGAAAAATGAGTTGCAAAGTATGAATAACAAACAACACCTGATTGCAAGGTCTGAGATGAGATGAGAATTCCATCAGCAATTATGTGGATAGTGAGGGAACCAAGTAAAAAAAAAAACACATATTAGGTGTTTACAGTAAAATGCAGCTTGAGCAGACCTCTCCTCATGAAAATATGAATATACAGAAAAAATAATTGAGGTTGGTGACAATAAATTATGAGTATGTATGGTAAAAGGAGAAGCTAATACTAAAAAGGCAGAGGAGAAACATAGTTTTGAAGGATGATTGATCTAAGGCAGGTTTCTGAAATAATTTGTACAAAAATAGGTTTAAATTAAATCAAAATTTGATTTAATTAGAATTGAATGTAATTTAATTAAAATCTATATTTTAATTAAATTAAATTAAATTAATTAGAAAGCTTTGGGATTTAAAACTATTCAGGATAACAGACTCTATAGAAAAGTTCTAATTAGAGATCAAAGGAATAAAAGCTGAAATAAAAAGGAACTAACCTGGAGGAAAAAGGCAGGGATGAAAACATGATTGAGATGAGAAACAATGCTGAAGGAGGTAAAAATACAGTTACAGAATTAAAATCAGCATTAGAATAAGTAACTTGCAGAAAAGCAAACCAGCAATGGAAGAATCATCTTTACAAGTTGTTCCACAATGAAAAGGAAAAGGGCAATAAGATAAAAATAATGAGGTCGCTGGCATTCCTGAAGAGACAAACTAAATGATTTGAACAGAAATAATGATTTAAGATGTAATCAAAGAAAAATTCTCCTGAACTGAATAAAATCTGGGCCTCCTTTTACTAAGCAAAATCATTATATATGGGAGAGGAGATGCATACTTAGAAATATTCTGATATATCTTCTTATTCTTTCAAGAGTAAAGAGGGTTCTACTAGCTATCCCAAAAGATAAACATTTTTCCAATAAGGGGGAAAATGCCAGGTTGGTTCTAATTCTTTCCTATCATAATGCCACAAAATGGAAAATATTTGGAAAATGATGGCAGGAGAAATTTTATATATTGATAATTGTCTAACTAAATTGTTCTTCATGTGTTAAATGGCACAAAGAACTTCTTATGAACATAAGAGCTTATTGAGTATACAAGCAATACTATTCTTATAAAAAATAAACAGTAACATCAAAACCAAAAATAAAAATAAAAACAAACAAACAGCTACTTAAAGACATTATTTAGTTAGAGAGAAACAGCTCAGAATAGTATGAAAAAGGATGAGTTGTTGACTAAAAACATTATGCCAAACATTGCATACATTTAAACAGCAAATTAAGGCTTAATAATAATTATACTATTGTAATATGGTTTAATATTAATGTAAAAATAGCTCTTGAAGGAGGAAAAACAGCATAAAATTTAATAGTAAAAATGTGTTAAAATTCTACATATTAAAAAACTGGGAGAGTAAGCAAAAAGGAAGGAGAATTAAATTATATACTAAAATATTAATCTTTCATAGAGATAGACAATACATATAGTTTTATTATGGCCACTGATAGGAAGAGAAGACAAGTTTCAAGCAAGTTTTTTTAATGTAAAGCTAGCCACTAGAAAGATAATAACAGAATATATATCTATACTGGGGGAAACAAAATCAAAGAAAATATAATCCATGTATTAGAAGAGGCAAAGAGACAACAACAGATCACCTTAAACATAAGCAGACATAGACTGGGTATATTTATTATCACAAGAAATATTAATGGCTAAAACACTTTTGCTAAAAGAAAATGATTCTAAAAGATTGGGAGCATGCACACAGAAAATAAAACCCAAAACAACCCCCCCCAAAAAAACCCCTGTATATACTTTGTGAAACAAAACAAAACAAATGAAAAGATGGATAACCTGTGGATTATGGAATTGAGCCATATCTCCTCACCAGAAGTAGAGAAAAGCATGGGCAGCATTGGGTCTGGAGCAAGCGGGTGAATCAGATCATCACTAATCTAGAGTGCATATTGGATGGATTTTTCAAAAGTGAAGGAGAGAAGCCCAATTAAGTACAGACTATCCAAAGAAAGAAAAAGAGAAATGTTGGAAACCTTCCCATTAATATCACTCAGAAGCATATTGGACATCTATTTGCAAAATGTAAACCAAAGAATATTCTAAAAGTGCATCTGAGAATACAATGTTATTACTTTGTGACATCTACAGATTCAAAAGAAGACAGTCATGCAATAAAGTTTACATAATCAGATTTATAAAGGTCAAAGGCATTCTAAAGTAATGCATGCTTTCATGACCCCATCTAAATATTTCTTTAAGAAAAATGACAGTCCTAAAAACATGTTGTAGCAGCACACACTATAGCATAACCTAATTCAATGGGCCTGGTGTAGTGGCACATGTCAATAATCCCAGTACTTGGGAGGCTGGGACAGGTAGATTGCTGGTTTAGGGCCAGCCTTAGCAACTTAGCGAGATACTCAGCAACTTAGTGAGACCCTGTTTCAAAATAAAATAGAAAAAAAGGACTTGGAAGGAGAATGTCTCTGGGTTCAATTCCCAGTACCGGGGGAAAAAAAAGGCTAATGGTTCTGAATCTCCAAATAATACTGGAAGAGAGTGCCTTCATATGAAAGTCTATAATATTTAGTTATTTTTATTTTAGCAAAGAAAATTTGGAAGTTGAAAAGCTTCAAGTAGAAGTGAAAACCATATCAAAGGGAATAGGTTTATTTGAGCTCTGTTTTATCTTAGACACATTTAATTATATTCATGGCTTTCTTAGTTAGGGATACATTTCCCTCTAACTAAAAGTCAGTATGATTATATTTTTGGCATTTTTGTGCATTGCTTATGTCTGGGAGACAATTAAAGTGCTGGCTGTTTCTCTACTTAAAATCTTTTTGTGCATTAATCATATGCTGCCATTTCATTTAAAGATGGATGACTCAGAGAAATTTTGTTGATGTTTTGAGGTTGTTAAGATTTTATGCTGCTAGAATTCCATTTATAATCTGCTATATTGAGTATGAAGTGCTATGCATTTATTACTTGTGGAAAAGATTCCTGGTGCTTTTGCATATCCAGTTATTTTCCCTCTCCTGGTCCCATGAGAGATACTACCTCCCAGTCTTTTTGCAACTAGCTAAGGCAATGTGAATAAGTCTAGCCAACAAAATGTGAGGGAGCCTGTCATCTCCAGCTAAGACAGTGAAGAGCTGATATGTCCCCCCTCTACTTCCCTCTGGCCCAGTCATGGCAACCATGGAAGTCATGTGCTGAGATGGCAGCATCACAAGATCGAGGGAGATTTGATCCCTGAGTCATCAGGCAGAGGACAGCACCCTCTGATTCACATCAGACTTTGGGAGAGGAAGCAGAAAACCACTGTGCTGTGTTACTGAGAAGTAAGGTTTTCTCTGTTGCAGCTGTTAGTGATCACTTATTCTAACATAGTCGTTTTATATTTTTTATGCTTTCCTTTTGGGCTCAAGTTTGTCAGGACCTACAAATATTTATTTTCTATGAATGAAAATATAAGTTCACAGTAGCTCAAACATACAAACTCTTAAATAAAAGCATTCATATAAGTCCTCATAAGCAATGTAGTGTTTAGTGTTTCTATTACACACAGTTCCACACTGATTATGATAAGGCAAAGGCAGATGTTATAAGACTGATTGATTATTACTTCTTAATTTAAATCTATAGCATATAAGTGGGATAAACTCAAGATAGAAACTGAATTCTGAACTTCCTTTCTATATTCTAGAAAGTTGGTACACAGTTGCATTAAAAATGTGGCATTCAACTTTGTTTTCACCAGAAGCATTTAATAATTTATTTTGATAAAGATAGCCTAGCTAATATAAAAATATAATATCTTAATAAAAATGATGAAAGGGGAAGAGAGAGATGTATTGAGATTGATATTTATCCCAATATTGCATTCTATTTTTTTATGGCTTTATTCATTCGATTCAATGAAACTTAAAGTGAATCATTTAAGTTCTTCATGTAGTTTAACTAGTTTACATTTTGTACAAAATGATTGCTCTGGTTTTTAGGGT
Organism: Glis glis; assembly: GCA_004027185.1. NCBI lineage: Eukaryota > Metazoa > Chordata > Mammalia > Rodentia > Gliridae > Glis > Glis glis. The sequence continues at coordinate 46,248 of PVJS01001734.1, forward strand.
GTTTCATGAAGTGGTATAAACATTGTCACTCGTGTCTTGAAATAAAAGCACATGCCCTAAAAAAGGAAGCAAATAGATATACAATGAAAACTAAAGCAAGAGTAACAATGCACCATAAAAAACACAAATAGAAAGTATTATGACAAGGAATTATTTTGTAAGGATTGAAGACATTGTCTAAAAAAATAAAAAATTGAACACAGCAAATAAAATAATTTTCTAGTAAATAAAAATTACCCAAACCAATTGAAGCATAAAGTGGCAACCTAAAAAGAATGATAATCTTGGAATAAAATGAAAAGATCATCTGTTGAATGACTTTGGGCTTAGCAGTTTAGAATGTAAACAGAGAGAGAAAGAGAGGGGGGGGGAACAAGATTCCTATGACATATAAACTAATCCTGCACAAAGAAAACAGTCTTGATGAACCAGTCACTACTCTGCTCTCGTGAGTCTCTCCTCAACCCCAAAACACTAAGCAAAATATTTGCAATACAAGTTCATGAGCACCATGGCAGTGGGCATATTGTACTCTAAGCAGCATTATCTAGGATGTAGTTAATCTGGATCCTGGGGTTGCAAGAAGGCTCTGTTGGGCTCCTGGTCTACTGTGCCCCTTCTAACAGGTCTACTCAAGCTTCAGCTTGGTTTTTGCAAGGCTCTGGCAATGGGTTATGGTTTGGCCATGAAAAGCTCATGTGTTGGCCCTGCAGCAAGCTTCAGAGGTGGGGCATGGCTGGCGGAAGTGGGTCACTGGGGGCGTGGCCTTGAGAACTATGTCTCTTTCTCTGCTTCCTGCTGCCTTGAGTTGAGTATCCGTCCTCTGCCACATTCTGCCGCCATGATGTTTCTGCCATGGAGCCAGCTGACTATGGACTGAACCCCTGAAACAGGGAGCCAAAATAAACCTTTCCTCTTCTAAGTTGTTCTTATCCGGTATCTAAGGTCACAGCGATACAACAATGTTAGTCCCAATCTCTATTAACACAGCATATGTGGCCACAATTCTCACAATTTCTTTTTGAGTGAAATATCCAGAAGCAGTGAGAGCAGAAGGATCTATCACTCAACTACAAACTCCTTACGGATAGTCTGGGGCTGTGCCCGTGGAGGCTGGTGTCCACCTCCCATTCTCCAGTTCAGAACACTGGGCCACTGGAGTACCCTGGGAGGGGCTTTTGATTTCTCTGCCCCTAAGAGTGAGTTCTCATAAAACACCGTGTGTCCAGGCTAACTCTGCTGCTCATCATGGCAACCCTTTAGCTTCAGGTCCCCAGCCTTTTGACCTCCGCTTTCCATATACAAAGTGACCAGCAGTGGAGACAGGAAGACAGCCCACATTCCCTCTCCTCCCAGCTCATGTTTCTCTGTCCTTCCATTACATAGCAACCCCCTGTCAAGCTCAGGGTTTTGGGAATGACTTTTTTAGCCAGAAGAAAAACTCCATACTTAAATGAAACAATTCAGAAAATTAAGATTTTTTTCTTTTGGTGCTGAGGATTGAATCCAGAGGCATTCTACCTCTGAGCTACACCCCCAGTCCTTTTTAATTTTTATTTTGAAATAGGGTCTAAGTTGCTGAGGGTCTCACTGAGTTGCTGAGGCTGGCCTCGAACCTGTGAATCTTCTGTCTCAGCCTCCCAAGTACTGAGATTATTGGCATGTGCCACTAGGCTTGGTTTCAATTTAGAAAATTAATAGCCATTAAAGAAGCACACAAATATCCTTGAAGTCCTTAATCTTTAATTAAAAAGTCATAGAAATGAACATTCCCTAAAGGGATACTTTTCCTCTCAATGTGGGTAGAGAGGAACGAGACTCTAGGACAATCTAAAACATGCGTTCATACTGGCACTCCACTCTATTAAAACAAGACTGATTAATATAGAACATTCTTAATGATCAAATATCACATCATTAGGTTATAGAAGAAAAATATGTGGCAATCTGGATAGAGATCAGGAATGGATGGATTCAATAAAATTCAAAATCCATTCTTGATAAAATCTTAGAAACTAGTGCCAATTATTTCTTTGCCTCATAAAAGGTTTTACAAATCAACAAACATCATGTAGAATGATGAAATTATAAAAATATCCCCATTCTATTTAGGATGTCCACTATTATTACTATGTTTTAATACTACAGCTGCTTTAAGTCATTCTATACATTAACATGATCAGCTAACTTGCCAATTCCAGAGGACTGGGAAGGGCACTTACATGGCTGCTGGCCTAGCAATTCTGCTCTCTTGCTCTTTCTCACCCCCCCATACACATTTATTTGCCTTTAGCCTTGGGGCTGTCAATGACTCTTCCAGAGGCAGAAACTGTGATCAGTGTGGCCAATAGTCTTTTCCCAAGACATTTTGGAAGACAGAGAACAAGAGTGAAAGAACTAGAGCACAGTGTGTGGGCTGGGGGTTGTGGGTGGCTAGAATTGCAAAATGCAAAAATTGGATGCTATGTATCAGAAGTTAAACACTTTTTTATTTGGTTAGAATTATCTGGAGGAAGCCTCTGTGCTGGGAAAGAGAGAGAAGAATGGAGAGTCATACAGAGAGATGCAGAGCTAAGAGAAAGAAAACCCATACAACTGTGGTCCTGCTTTTGGTTATAGATACCTTAGTGTTCTTATAATAAAATGTACATTCTGTTGGTTGTAGCTACTTGCAAAATAGAAAACAAACAGTAGACTTTTTATACACTCCCAATAACAACAAATAAGACTGTATATGATAATAAAATATTTTTCCATGATAGCAACAAGATCAAGTACAGGAGTAATCAAACTAAACTGTGAAGGATATTTAAATGATGAACACATTTTGTGCTTTTCAGAGGAAAAATAGAAAAGTTAAAAATGGAAGGCTGATAATGGCAGGGAAATCAATTTTCTCTCAATTTTCTATATTTTAATGCAATTCCAATAAAAATCACAGGAATATTTTTCTTGGACCATGATTTAGTGATTTTAAAGTTCACCTGGGAAATGGACTGGCAGGAGTCCAAAAACTCAGAAGGAGAGAGTTGCAAGGTATGTATAGGATGGTGGTAGATGGTATCTGCCTGCCCAACCAACCAGATATAAAAATAAAGTCCTAATAACTAAAACATAAAGATTGCAAGATGGAGCAAATCAACATGAGGACTGAAAGATGGGTCAAGTAACTATAATAAAGTGCCTACAAACAGACCTTACTATGTACTAGAATTCAGAATAAACTACCCATGACATTATACATTTATGAAAAAGGAAATATTTGCCAAGAAATCTTTCTGGCACAATTGGTTAAACTATTTGGAAAAAAATTGATTTTCTTACCCCATAATAAAGCCACAAATAAATAAAGGTAAATACCTTAGGGTGTCAGAAGTCAGTAGTGAAAAAATATATATGCTTAATAGATTATGTGAAATTCTGAATTCAAAAATATCTCAGAAAAACTTAAGCAAATAAAATTGAAATATATTTGCATCTTATATTAAAAGAGTTAATATTTTATGGTATTTTTAAATCGACACATAGTAATTGTACATATTGGTGGGTACAGTGTGACATTTCAATACATGTATACAATGTGTAATGATTAGAACAGGGTAATCATCTCAGGTATTTATCATCTCTATGCTGGGAACATTCAAAATCCTCTCTATTAGTTATTTTGAAATATAGAATTAATTATTGTCAACCATAGTCATCTTACTATGCTATAGAACATTAGAATTATTCCTCCTATCTAACTGAACTCCTGTACCTATTAACCATCCTCCCTCTACCTTTCCCAGGTTCTGGAAAACACTATTTGCTTTCTATTTCTATGAGATCAACTTTTTAGCTTCTACATATAAGTAGGAACTTGTGGCATTTGTCTTTCTGTGCCTAACTTATTTCAGTGAACATAATGTCCTTCAGTTCCAGGCAAGAGCTAAGATTCTTCAATCAGAGACAACTCTTACAAACCAGTTAAAGAAATGGGTGAATAAACCCTAGTATGAAAATGGGCAAAGGAATTAAACTAATTTCAACACATAAGAAAGACATACGGCCAGTAGAAACACAGAAAAAAAAGCTATATCTACTGCAAGAACGAAGACCATTCTCGGCAAGCAGACGGTTGACATTTCAGGAAATGCGACGTCGCTGTGGAGAGATGCACAGCTCTTGTGCAGGGCCCCAGAGGAAGCCCGTGGAGGGACTTCAATGACATTAATGTAGAACTCTGTCTCTTTGTTTTTTTAAAAAAATTTTAAAATTTTTATTTTATTTTATTTTTTCGGTGGTACCAGGGATAGAACCCAGGGGCTTCTACCTCCAAGCTACACCCCTAGTCCTGTTTTTTATTCTTTATTTTGAAACAGGGTCTCACTAAGTTGCGGAGGCCTCACTAAGTTACTGAGGCTGGCCGTGAACCCGGATCCTCCAGTCTCAGGCTCCCAAGTACTGGGATTACAAGTGTGCACCACGCCCGGCTTGAACTCTGTCTCTTTGGAAAGGAAAAGAGGCTCCAGTGGACAAATGGAGGAGAAAATTGGACCTGGTTACTGTTCACACTAGCTATTTTCAAGCACAGAACATGATCAAGGGTGTTGATCACTGGGTTCTGCTACAAGATGAGGCCCGTGTGTACTCACGTCCTCCTCCTCCTCGTTATTCACGAGAACGGGTCTCTTGTTGAAATAGAAATGTCTTGTGTGAAAAATACACCCATAGGATTCAAATGAGACTGCGTGTTGCTTGCTCAGTATGTCAAGCGCAGAAAGATGTGTTAATCTCTGAAGGAAGTGGCATTGAACTTGTTTCAAATGCAGCTGCTCTGATTCATCAAGCCACACAGTTAAAAACAAGGATATCTGACAATTTGGGGATGGTATCTATGTCTCTGAAGAAGGAGTAGTTCACCGGGCTGATGAATAAGATCTAAGAGTTATCCAGCTACAGAAACAAGATCCCAGATTATAAAACCAATTCATGTCATTTTAATGATGCCATGAAAGACCTCTATTGATTTGGAACTTTTTCTTTAAAAAACATGGGGAAAAAAGGTTAGGTTCATTAGTTATGAAGGAGATGTAGCTGGTGCAATAATGAGATATCTTTTTTTTTTACTCATCAAAGTGTTAAATATTTAAGAAGTAGATACATGGTCTGCAGTTGCTAAGGTACAAAATCAGGTATTTTCCTATGCTACTGGAGAGAAAGATGAGTTTAGACCTTTCAGGAAGTAAACTCAACAACATGTCAAGAGCTTTGGCATTCAAAAAATAGTTTTTGACTTAAAATTTCGATTTTAGAAATCTGCCTTGTGGAAATACTCAGTTTGTACAGACTTTACTTATTATTTTAAAAATATTGAAACAAATGCCAAACAAAGGGAGTTATGGCCATATAATACTTTGTTTGGCAGAATAATGCTCCCCTCACCCCTAAATACCCAAGTCCTATCCCAGGAGTCTGTGAACGTGTCACCTTACATGGAACAAGGGACTTGGCAGATGTGATTATTGACCTTGAGATGGGGAGATTATCCTGTTGTATCAAGTCTACCCATATAACCAGTCAGGTTCTTAAAAGCAGAAACTCTTTTTCTCAGCTCTGGTCCCAGGGAGGCAGGGCAGCAGAAGAATGGTCAGAGTTTTGATGTTCCGGGCTTTGAAGGTAGAGAAAAGGGGCATAGCCAGGAAGAAAGATGACCTCAAGAAGCTAAGAAAGGCCAGGAATCAGACTCACTCCATGAGTACCAGAAAAGAACAAGCCCGGACAAGCAGGACTCGCACCATACTTCTACAGAACTGCAAGATTACAAATTTGTGCTGTTTCAAGCTATCAGGCTGGTGGTAATTTGTTACAGCAGCAACAGAAAGCTAATTCGAACGGGGTAATTTGCTATCCGTCATTAAAAATCATATGGGTTAAAAATATTTTTAGTCACATGTAAGAAGCAGAATACAAAACGGGAAGGACGGCAGCCTAGTTCCAAGGGTGAAGTGTAAATATAGCAGCAATTATTATTTCTGGGTGTTGTAATTATAAGAGACTTTTTTTCTTACTTGATTTTCTGCTCTCCAAAATTAATATAACTCTCTTTTGTAACCAGAAACAAAAAAAGACAAATACAGGCTAGGTAAAAATATGCTTTAACCTACATTTCTGTAATTAATAAATCAACAATATCCCACTTTGTATAGCAAACACCTATTTCTACTTTCATAACTATGTTATGCCAAAGTTCCGTTTTCCCCGAAGACCACCAAGGAGCCGACAGCGATGTAAAAGCAAGAGGGTCTTTATTGCAAGCTCGAGCCCGGGCTCCCAGCACTCACCGATGCAGCAGCTTTGACTGAGAGCCCTGAGTCTCTAGAAAGCAGGGATTTTATTACAGCAAGGGAGAAGGGAGGGGGAGCATAAAGGGGGACAATTCAGCAACATAATGATTAGTTGACATTTTACATAGAAACCCCAGTTTGTTTTATTTGGCACCAGTTGCATACATCTGATCATACTAACCCAGTTCAACTACTCAGGGACATCAACTGTATGCTGATTGGATGTTGCTAAGGAGTAGACTACTTTGGGGTAGCTGTGGTTATACTAGGAAAGGGGGTGAGGGTTGCTAAAAAATGAAAACTATATCTCAGGAAACAGAAACTTAGGCCTGCTATATTTTTAGCACTTACTAGAGCCTGTCATGGCGTTACTTTGGCTCTTCAACTATACCTAGATCTTAGTCTAATACTTACTGAAAATTATCACGATACTACTGTTTTTAGTAACATATAAATATTTCAGGATGCATTTTTGAATTTTAACATTTGCTTCCAATGTAATTACTGTCGAGCAACTGGGTGGAAATCATGTTTGATAGATTATGATTCTCATTAATTATTTATTTTGCTTTAGTTCTTCTTCCTTTGAGTACTCAATTTTGATTCATGTCTTCCTTGATAATAATATGTCTTTACCTTAGCCAGGCGTGATGGCACACACCTGGAATACCAGTACTTGGGAGGCTGAAACAGGAGGATTGCAGGTTCAAGGCCAGCCTCAGCAACTTAGAGAGCCCCTCAGTGACTTAGTGAGACCCTGTTTCAAAAATAAATAAATAGAGCTGAGGGGTGTAGCTTGGAGGTAGAATGCCCCTGAATTCAATTCCTAGTACAAAAAAAAAAAAGGTTTGTTCCTTGATTTAGTTTTTATTCAGGAAAAGGATGTTACTGGTCTATTTTCAAAGTCCATGCATATCTGAGAGTATCTTTCATACAAAAATAACAATGTAGCTAAGTATATAAGGTCATAATCTCTTCTGTGAAAAATACTGTATAGATTTTGCTCAATTACTTTCTGACATTTATTGCCATCAATCAGAAAACTGAAGTCAGAGTAATTTTTGTTTCTTTTTAGGTATCTTTGGTTTTTCCTGCTGGGATATATAATGAAATTTTAAAATTTAAACTTAGAATTCAAAACTTTACCCAAATAGTGAAAGACAGATTAATGGGTACAGAACTTTTTTCTCATTAATGTTATCTTAAATATGTGAGTTCATTCTATGTAGATTCTGAAAAGTACATTCTGCTCAGAAAAGTTTTATTGTTATAAATTTATGATAGCTGTTCAATTTCTGCTGGTTTCTTTTTCAAGAACACTTGGTAGGTGGAATTGTATTTCCAGTTTGTATTTTTCATAACTAATAATGTCTATCTCAAATTTTCATTTTTCTTCCTCTTCTCTTTTCTAGAACAACTTACAATTTTCTTATACATGACAATTTCGGCTTTTCTGTGTGTATTACTACATTCAATGCAATTTTAATTCTGAAATTGCATTTTTAGTTTCCTTGCAGTTTTCTCTTCTCTATCAGGTCCTTTTGATTTTGTTCTTATCTGACTTCTCCAGTTGAGAGGGGCAAAAATTGTACATTCAGAGAGCCTAATGTTGGTATTTTTTCTTTCTTGTGCTAAATTATTAAAAGAATGCCTCTTCTTTAATTCTTTGGAAGAATACTTTTTTTCATCTTGTGCTGTAGAATCTTTTTTATAAACTCCCAATTGTCTTCTTGAATGAAGAGTCAACCAAATCTGGGTTCCACACAAACAGGGACCATTAAGCATTTGAGAACTGATAGAATTCCTCCTAGGATCTATGTCTGGAAGACACATTGGACAGCCTTAGCAGAAGTTTTTGGACCTAGAAATTAATTTTGCTGAACTGGGGTGGAAATCTCTCTTCTCCTCAATGCACATTTTTCTATAAGAAGGAATAGTCACATAAACCTTTGATGTGAAAAGGAACAACAGCTCTTTGAATCCTTCTTTTGGGGCTCTCTCCCATCTTGGCAGCTCTCTTCCATATCTTCTTACAGGGGCCTGAACACACATCTCAGGTGCCAATACCTGTTCCTTCCCTGTTCCTATCTCCCTGTTGCAGCCTCCTAGAATAAAAGGCTGTCGAGTGGGGAAGAGGAAAGGTTGGTGACATTCTTCAGGGCACCTTGGAAAATAATGTCTTGCCTGGAGGCCACCACTCCTGTTTCCTCGTGTTTGTAATAGGAAGCACCTGGATAGGTTTGCTATAGCTGCTGTAACAAGTGTCACACACTGGGTGGTTTAAACAACAGAAATCCATGTACAGTTCTGAAGGCTGGAAGTTGAGGATTCAGGTGTGGGCAGGGTTGGTTCCTTCAGAGGGCTGTGAAGGAAGAATCTGTTTCTTTTCTTGATTTGTAGATGCCCGTCTTCTTCCCTCTATGTGCCTAGATTTTTATTTTCATAAGGATACACACACACACACACACACACACACACACACACAATGATTTTAAGAGATGGAGTCTTTATGTTGCCCCAGGCTAGCCCTGCACTCCTGCCTCAGCCTCCCCAATTGCTGGGATTTACAGACAGGTGCCATGCCTGGCATTGGGATTTAACACAGGAATTGGAGGGGGTGTGAAACGTTCATCTCAGGAGAGTGCTGGTGGGTCACTTCACCACCTTCTGTCTTGGAGGTGGTGCAGCTCTGGTTGAAGGCACGCAGGATGGGTAGGCCTTGGTAAGCACTTTGCAATCCAGTAAAAATTGCCTCATGCCCTGGGTTTTCATAATTTTGTCTACTTTGCTGAGTATTGCATTGCAAGCTTACAGCCTGGAGAGGCTTTGTCAGGTCTTATTAACTGACTGCCAGATTAACCTTGAAGTTACAGTCATACAATATTTCTTCAGAAATGAGTGATTTCAGAGTCCTTGCCACCGTACCTCCACCACACCTTATCATAGTCAATTGTATTAATGCCCTCTTTGGGTTACTTACTGGATCATGAATAATAATAACTAGGGATCATTTTCTACCTCCGCTTTGGATCTTCTTGACAAATAACTCTGGTTAAACTAAAAAAGGATGTAAAAGATGAAGGAAGGATGGGGGAAGTCTGGAGGAACATGGCAGCCGACTTCTCCATAACCAAGCAGCCAAAAAAAAAGGGAAAACAAGCCACTTCCTAACCTTCCCCCAGGGGCGAGCCTCCAGCAAACCCTAAGGTGAAGATCTGTCTAATTATACAACAATTACCTACTCTTTAAACATGAAAGACTGTTCATCATACTTTCCCCTCCTCCCCCAAAAGAACATCCTCTGACTTGGTAATGATCAAACTACGTTCTTAAGTAGAGAGAAAGGCTGAAATTAGAGCTTCCTGTTCTATGCAAAGAACAGCTCTATAATGAGCTGTCTCACCCTGCTCCATTTTCCTGAGCCACGCAGCCTTCCCAGAGGACAGACAGCCTGATGTGCTAAACAACCCTTGGGTGCCTAATCTCCCTGGTGTGGGCTAATTACCACCCTGGGGCTGAGGAAGGAAACATTCACTCTCTTGCCTTCAGTCCTCAGCCACTCCTGTGCCTGGCTCCCACCCAGAAGGATTTTCCTGCCTTGCCTCCCAGTATGCATTACACTTCTTTGCACTCTGTGCTCCTTTCTCTGGGTATCACACCCAGAATCCCCTGTGTGGCCACTGCTGGGCATCGATGTTCTGATGTTACAGCATTCATTGTAACACAGAGGACTGTTATGTACTGTTTTCTAACATTCCTCTTCTGAAAGCAGTTGCTAAATATGCCCCACCTTTGCAGATAATAACAAATAGTGGTAAAGGGAGGAAATGTGATATAAAAATTTTCTTGTATTCCCCATAATCTGTAGCAATGGAGAAATAAAGGAGAATCACCTCTTTTTCCATTTTAATTGCATCAATTCTCCCTACTTGTGAATTTTTATAATGGCTGGGGATTTCATTTAGATTCTCCCTGGGGGAAGCTAGATGATTATGGATTTCGACGACTTCTATTACCGAATGCAGATCTGTTCTCAGTCCCACTAGCAGAGGCCGGTGATGAGGAGGGGCTAAACACAGGCTTTTATGAAATCAATCTGGGGGTTTATTGCTTGATTAGAATCCTGATAGGTTATTGATCTTGACTATGAAATAGTGTCTGATTAAGGCTACTGAGTGCCAAGTAACCAGAGGTTCATAAAAGTATCTTTGAAGCTGGGTTTTTGGTTCAGAGAAATGTTCAGATATGAATGTCCTCTAATCTTCTAGATGGAGGGTACTTTCTTTTGCAAATTAGATGTGTGTATATGCGTGCGTGTGTGTGTGTGTGTGTGTGTGTGTGTGTGTGTGTGTGTGTGTGTCGGAGGAGGGTTGGTTGCCACAACGACCTGGGGAGGATGCTGGCATTTAGATGCAGGAGGCAGGGATTTTGGATGCCCTGTAATGAGTGGTACAATCCTGCACAAGGAAATAATATCTCACATCACGAATGATTTTTGTGTGTATGTATGATCTGGGGATTGAACCCAGGGGCATTACCTCTGAGCTACACCCCAGCCCATTTTATTTTTTATTTGGAAACAGGGACTCATAAAGTTGCTGAGAGCCTTATTAAATTGCTGAGGCTGACTTTGAACCTGTGATACTCCTGTCTCAGCCTCCCAAGTACTGGGATTACAGACGTGTGCCATCACGCCCAGCTACAATGATTCTTTAATACCCTTTCAGATAGTTACGCAGGTGAAGAGCCTGCTATAATACCCAAATCTAGAATCTGGCTCTGATTTTTTTTATAAATCAAGTAAATATTTCCCATTGCTGCTTAAAACAACACAAATGTATTATTTTACAGGCCTAGAGTCCAGAAGTCCGAAATGGGATTGGCTGCGCTAAAATCAAGATGTCGACAGGGCTGCGGTCCTTCAGGAGACTTGAGGGCAATATGCACTGCCTTGTTTTATCAGGTTCTAGAAGCTGCCTGTGTTCCTTTTTTCCTGGCCCCTTTCTCCATCTTCAAAGTTGGCAGAATTCATCTTCAAATCTCTCTGACTTTCACCCTCCTGCCTCCCACCTTCACTTACGAGGACCCTTGTGATGACGTGGGGTCTGCACAGATAGTCCAGAGTCATCTCCCCATCACAAGATCCTTAACTTAGTCACGTCTGCCAGGCCCCTTGTGCCTTGTAAAGTTACACAGAGGGGTCCCTCCTTATCCATGGGGAATATGTTCCAAGACCCCCAGAAGGTGCCTGAAACCTTGGATAGTACTGAACCCCATATAAACCATGCTTTTTCTTTCCTACAGATAACTATGGTGAAGTTTAATTTGTAAATTAGGCACAGTAAGAACTTAACAATATGATAATAAAATAGGACAATTATACCAATATACTGTATTAAAATTTCTAGCATCACTACTACAGTGCATTAGGGCTATTAAGTAAAATAAGTGTTATTTAAACACATGTACTGTGATATATGACAATTGATCTGGTAACTGAGACAGCTGCTAAATGACTAATGGGCAGGTAGCATACACTGTGTGGATATGCTAGACAAAGGGATGATTCATGTCAGGGCAGGATGGTGTAAAATTTCATCACACTAATCTGAATAATTTAAAATGTAAGTCATGACGTGCAATTTAAAGTATAAATTGTTTATTTATGGAATTTTCCTTTCAATTTCTTCAGATCACAATTGACTGGGTATCTCAAAATATGGAAAGCAAAAGCACAGATGAGGAAGGATGGCTGTATTCATAAATTCCAAGGTTTAGGATGTAGACATCCTTGGGAGGTCATATCCCGCCTACCACATAAAGAGTAGTTTTAAATGGCTTTTAAAAGCAACTGGATTTTCTAGGAATGTAGCTACTATATAAATGAGGAAAGATTTTATTTTTGTTCATTACCAAGAATTGATTCCCCATTTCAGAACATCATGTTACTGGTAGCAGCATGGCTTACTAAATTTGAGTTGCCAAAAAGGAAAAAAAATAAACTCCTCTCCCATATCTACCTGCATCTATTAGTGTCACATTCTCCTGGTTCTACATAAAGGGTGCAAGCCTAGCATACTAGTGTTGCGTGCCTGGGCATATCCATATTAAAATATGTATTTGATTATAAATTGACCTTTTATTAATCTTTTATAATACAGATAGAAGATTATATAGATTTTTCCCTTGAAAATGTATGAATAGGTAATTATAAAATCTATTTCAGTACAAGGGAATATTATAAAATATTTGTTATAAGGAAAGTCAGGCATTGCTGTGCTTTCCTTCTTACCACTGTTCCTGTCTCTACTTTTGGTGACCACAACATCCCCACACACCATCAGCCCTGCTCCCTGACTCACTTCCTTGGCTTCCTCACTTCCAAGTCTACTTTCTTTCATTAGCTCCAGCCTTCTATTGTCATGATGCATCATAATCTGGACTTTGTCATCATTGATAACTACATTATTCCCCAAACATCCTATTTCAAGTCTTTCAGTCTCTGACCATCACCTCTTAACTTCTCAGTTCATGTCCTTTCTGCTTCAGGTTCAATGATTCTTCATACTCATCAGGATCTCCAGCCCATCAATTGGTCCCGCCATTATTTATTGTCTTTCACCCACTCATGATCTTGTTTCTCTATCCACCTGTCTTAGATTCCATGACTCACCCCAGTCCAACCACCCAGGCTTTATTGTCAAATTCATCCTGCCTCAGGTCTTTGGTTCTAGCTGTCCCTTCTCTCTTGAAATTCCCTCCCCCAGTTCATCAAATGACAGGCCTGATCACATTCTTCAGGTCTCTGTTCAAACACCATCTCCTCAGAAAGGCCTTCTCTGATCTCCCTGTCCAAAATAGCATCCTTCTATTTTCCACCACCACTCTCTACCCCCTACCCTTTTTATTATAGCATTTATCATACTCAAAAGTAAATATTTTTGTTTGTTTGTTGTCTTTCTTTCTAAATGGAGAATAGGACTTTGTGTGTGTGTGTGTGTGTGTGTATTTTCTCTGCTGCAGTCTTAGGATTTAAAATAGTGCCTGGCTTTTCACAATAGCCAAATTATGGAACCAACCTAGGTGTCCATCAACAGATGAATGGATTACAAATTTATGGGATATCCACACAATAGAATTCTACTCAGCAATAAAGAAGAACAAAATTATGTCATTTGCAGGAAAATGGAGGGACCTGGAGAACATTATGTTAAGTGAGATTAGCCAGTCACAGAAAGTGAAGGGCCATATGTTTTCTCTAATATGCAGAAGCTGGGGAGTAATTGGGATGCCAGACTCCAAATAATGGAGGAGAAACTTCAGTGGAGCCAGGGAAGTGGTCTAGGGGAAGGGAAGGGAAGGGAGAAGAGTGAGAATCGATGAAGGAATTACTACCATTGGCTTTATGTACATATGTGAGAATACCAATGTCAATCTCAGTACCTGTATGGGGAAGGGGGAGTGGGGAGGGAGCTGGGGGAAAGCCCACAAAGTGCTATGTGCATGTATGTCACCATCAACATGATTTACATTATGATGTGAGACTATAATGCACCAATGAAAGTATATTAAAATAAATAAAATAGTTCCTGGGACTATTCACTGAATTGGTAGTCCTAATTATTTAATCCTTCTCTGTATCCTTGCCCTTTTCCATGAGTATTTGAAGTTCTTGACAGGAAAGAGGTGGAATATAATCCTCCAACCTTGAATCTGGTCTAGTTGTAGGACTTGCTTTGGCCAGTAAATGTGACTCAAGCATAGACTTGAAAAAGTGCTAGCATGTGTGTGTTTTGCACTCTGCCATTTCCATTAGAATACACCTTGGCTAGCCTGTGGAAGGAGGAAAGACATGTAAAGCAGAGCTGAGGGGCCCAGACATCCCTGCTGAGGCCAGATTAGATCATTTGTTGGCTAGTTGGCCCTGGACAAGTGAGCGTAGTCATCAATCAGACAAGCCCAGCTCAAATTGGCTGGATGTTACAGTCTAATGAATTCAACACTTATTGCTGCAAAGCAGTGAGATCTTCTCATTGCTCATTACATAGCACTATTGTGATGTAGATAACTGATACAATGGGGCTCGATAACTAGCTGCTGAATGTCTGCCCTGGATATGTGGATGTCATATAGTGGTTATGTAGATGCTGTCTCATAACCTGCTTTGCCTCTGTCTTCTTGATTCGACCATCTGTCCATTAAGTCTCCCAAGTTAGTAAACTGGGAACAGTGTTAATTCCTTCTTCTACCTCCTTTCTAATCCTACTCCCTTCCAGACATCTAATGGCTCAATAAATTTTATAATTCCACCCCCAATCTTTGGAATCTGGTTTTCCCAGTCCAGATTTCTAATCATATTTTGCCTCAATATTATAACTTCCTATTTAAAATCGCTACCAATAGTTTATTCCCCACTCTAGAAATTCCCTAGTTCGTTAAATACTTTCCCATTTTTTTTTTTTTTTTTTTGCGGTACCGGGGATTGAACCCAGGGGTTTTCTACCTCCGCGCTACACCCCCGGCCCTATTTTTTATACTTTATTTTGAAACTGGGTCTCACGAAGTTGCGGAGGGCCTCACTAAGTAGAGAGAGAGACAGGGAGAGAGAGAGAGAGAGAGCTGAGGCTGGCCGTGAACCCGGATCCTCCGGTCTCAGCCTCCCAAAGTACTGGGATTACAAGCGTGTGCCACCACGCCCGGCCCTTTCCCACTTCTATTAACTTTATTAGTTTCAAAACCAAATGTGAAGTCTGGGGACGTAGCCCAGTGGGAAAGTACTTGCCTTACATGTGTGAGGCCCTGGGTTCAATCCCCAGTACTGCAGAAAAAGTAAGTTTCTATTTAGATCAAAGATTGAAGAATCATATTGAAAATCTTCTTTTCCAAATTCCCCTGAAAAACACCTAGGGAATAATTTTTAAAAAAGAGGGAAGAAAGAAATATAGCTTAAGTATAAGGGGGAAGAAAGGGGAACCCTGCCAACAAAGAAAACATACACCAAACCATTGCTTCCTGTCTGCTATTAAAATTAACTTATTATTCCTTATATAAAATGTTAGCATTATTAAAATAATAAATTAAAGTGGGTCTAACACTCTCCCTGGTCATGTCCTTCTCATTCTCTTGCTCTCCTAAACATGAAATAATGCTTGAATGCAGAGTAACAATTCTGATACCTCTCTGCCTCGAGTGTCTACCACTAGCCTGCAGTAAGTTTCCATTGCTGAGTCTCCATTAATAGTTGTGATGGTAATGAATAACCAAAGTGCTTATGAATTATGATTTTATGTTTCTTACATTTTCATTTCAATTTCATTCATGGATAAATTTTTAATGCAAGAGATGGAAAGTATAAATAAAACGTATTTGTTTCCCCAGTGTGTTATGTTTCCTCCTGCCCAGGGTTTTCATCAGTGCAGTTAACTTGTCTAGAACTCTTTCCTCCCCTCTTGCTTTCACTCCTCTTAATTAGTTAGGATTATATTTGCTTGCAAATTACAGAAGATCTGTTTATCAAGAGCTTAAAGAACTACATATTCCATTGCTTTTCATAACAAGAAGCCCAGAGCCAGGCAGTATAGGGCTGGTGCGGATCAACGATGTGCTCAGGGAATTCCAGGCTCCTTCTAACTCTCTGATCCGCAATCTTTAGTGACTAGGAGTTGTTCTCATAGATAAAACGTGCTGCTGCCTTCTAGGCCTCTCACCTCTGTTTCTGAAAAGAATGGAGAAAAGCAAAAGGCAAAAATACATTTCTCTTTGTAATTGTTGCCTTTTTATTCAGGAAGAGAAGCTCGACCAAAAGTCTTCATCCTGTCCCCCACTTCCTGAAACTCTGCCATGTGGCCTGTGCTCCCAAGGACGGAATGGAAGGAGACTGTAAATGGCTTTTGCTTAGCCAATCTGTCACAATGCCCATCTTTTTTTTTTTTTTTTTTTTTTTTGGTGGTACTGGGGATTGAACCCAGGGGCATTCTACCTCCGAGCTACACCACCAGCCCTATTTTTTATTCTTTATTTTGAAACAGGGTCTCACTAAGTTGTGGAGGGCCTCACTAAGTAGCTGAGGCTGGCCATGAACCTGGATCCTCCAGTCTCAGCCTCCCAAGTACTGGGATTACAAGCATGTGCCACCATGCCCAGCTTCACAATGCCCATCTCTTATAATCTCACTCCCAATTCCTACTCCTCCTTTAGATTTTAGCCTCAAGCCATTCAGATAATGTGTATTTTTATATACTCTCATAGAATAAATATCATTTACTATCTCGTAAGACAGTTTGCAATTATATATTTATTTGAATAATCATTTGATTAATGTCTTATTAATATCTACTTCTCCCATTTGACTATAAGCTACCTGAGGACAGAAGTCATGCTTGATTCTTACTGACTGTTGTATCCTTGGATCCAGGGTATGTGTGCTGTAGGTGCTCTATAAATAGTTACATCTCCATCTATACTGCACAAGGGTATTAGGTATTAGTAGAACATAACTACCACTTCAAAAGCAAAGTGATGAGGAAAATAAAATGTCCCAAACTTGATTTGTATTAATAACATGTTAGAAGCCAATAACTTACATGTAATAATGATTTGGGGGGTATGCTGGGATTGAGACCAGGGGCAATCTACCTCCCAGCTACACCCCCAGCCTTATTTTATTTTATTTTATTTTATTTTATTTTGAAACAGGGTCTCACTAAGTTGCTGATGCTGGACTCGAACCTGTCTCAGCCTTCCAAGTACTGGGATTACAGGTATGAATCACCATGCCCAGCTACAATGATGATTGTTTAAGCCATGAGGTAAGCTTTATTTGTATTTCCTGTTCAATAGTATTTACTTGATTGCCCAATTCATATTGTTTATGGGGTAGGAGACTCTGGAAAACATAAAACTCAATGTGTTAAAAGTAAAGTTTAATTTTTAAAAACCGCGATGTTTATTTCCCCTCTAAATGTTAATTATCGAGATCGTAAATACACAGTTATATTAATCATAGGCTCTGCTACAGCTCTTAGGAAGCATGCACTCAAGCTGAGAAAGTCTGCACTGCTACATTTTGCTTATCTGTTACATTTCCCTGGGTTTTGTCAAAATCCATGTCTGTTCATGAGGATGTGTCTCTCCTGGAACACTGTGTATTGTGGCAGGAAAGAGGTGGAGCCTGGAGTTGGAACTGAGGATCCACAGGTCACTGAGAACCCTGCTGGACCCCTTCCCGCTCTGGCCTGGGCGTGGGTTCTGTAACGGTCCCGCTGGACGGCAGGAGTGTGCCGTGTGCCTAGGCTGCTTTCCTTGCCTTCGTATCACTCTCTGTGAGGCTCCTAGGGGGAATCTCCAAACTGCTGTGCAGACCCCTTTAAGGTTTCACCCAAAGGACCCCAGAAAAGCCCTGTGCTACTGTATGATGAATAAACAGAGAAATAGGAAAGTGGCATTGTTTAGGAAACCGACTTGAAGAAAAGCTTCGTAATGAAATCCACCTATTTCATACAACAGAATAAACCTTAGAAAATACTCATTTCACTTATTCATAGCCCTGAAACCTAGACTTGAAAAGATAGCGTCCCAAAAGGAGCTTATACTAGTTGTACTTTGAAGTAAAGATGCAAAATGTCACAGTAATGGAAAGCTGACTAAGACAAGGACTATAATTATGAAAAAGATCCTATGCATAGAAAAATATGTCCTGGAATGAAATAATTCCCAAGGATTGATGATAGTAGTGTTTAGGCAGTTAAACAAGGATTGATTTTGCTTTTATTTTTCTTTATACTATGTTTGATGTTGCTAATTCTCCTTAATAAATATGTAATGATCTATAGTTTAAAAAGTTAGCACATTAAATGTGATCAGAAGGGAATTTGAAGTTGTGCAGATAATATTCAAGAGTAAGTTATTTTTTCTTAGAAAAGTAGTTTGAATTCATACCTAAATAATGAATAGCCTCCAAGAATCCTTTCAGGATCCTTCTGGACTTATCTGCTTAATCCAAACACTAGTCATTTAGTTTTTTTATATTGCTATATAAATGGTTTATATAGCTTTTGTTTTTCATTTGCTCCTACTTTTTTCCAGTCATTTAAATTTATTAAATCTGTCCTATTTTCAAAATGCTGAGGAAATAGAGCAAGAAATTTTTTTATCTAGGTGTAGCGAGAAAGGGAGAAAGGAAAGACACAGACAAAAAAAAAAAAAAAAAAGGAGGAAAGTTTCCAAATGAAGTGTGGGTCCAGACAGACCCTGGCAGAAATCCCAGGACTTGGGAGACAGGTCCTTGCCTCAGGACTGAGGAAGATCTGGAGAGCTGAAGGTCAGCTTTGGCCCTCTCAAAAGGACTGCCCTGCGGCCTTATCCCCGACATACCAGACCCTTAGAACTGTCTGGGTCTATGATCCCAAGTCCCTTCTTGATCATAGCATTCTTCCAAATGCTCAAAACATTAATTACATGTTTACAAAGACAATTAGTGACTTACAAAGAAGTATGAAGAAGAACAGAAGCAAATTCAACCTCTTTCATTGCCCAAACACAAATGCAGAGTTTACTGGCAACTCAGGGCAGAGACAATCCTGACAGTGACAGGAGGTCTTTCAGCAGCAACGGGCCCCCCAGGCTTCTGCATCAGCCTCCCTGGTAGGTATTTGGGGCTATTTTGGGAAAGCTCAACTCTGGACATTTCTGTATTACTTAAATTCCAGCACTCCTTACAATACGAGAACCAAGTTTATCTTGATTCTTTACAATCTTTCCTGCTCAAGGAATAAGCAACTAGCATGAACACATTCCCATTTTAAAGTACAAACGAGCCCTTGGAGGTATAAGTCCCATCATCCCCATCTTAGTGTGATTTTAATCAGCTATGCTTCTCTTGGTTCAATTCTACATACTAAATTCAGTTGAGCTGTGAAGTTAACGGAGCAGTAATTTGGGATCACGCATTTATGAGGCAGGACTGGGGTGCCTCAAAGCAGATTCGAGCTGGTTACAGCATCATAGGAGGGAAACCTCCAGAAAGAAAGAGGATAATATAGCTGCCTTTTTTACACTTGGTTCTAATGTTTTATTCTGCTAGTGCCACTGAAAACCAAGGATGGTCTGGTTTCACTGATATTCTAGCTGAATTGCAGACATGCAAGCTTCCAGACCCTTCATCATTCCAACTGGGAAGAGAAAAACATCTTTGGGAATAAATTTAAAATGATGGCTCCAGTGATGATTTGGCCATGAGGTTCTCTATGTTATCTCCTGGCTCCTCTTTGAATAGCCCAGTTCTGAAGCTAGTTGTATTTCACACCCAGGACTGCTTCTATTTTGGTTCCCATCATGAATTCTAGGGTATTTTTAAGCCCCCCTCTGGCTCCCTGGGACTCTTTAGCAGAGTTCAGCTGTTTATAAGGTTCTCTTTTGTTTAAACAATTGCAGAGTCAGACAAATCCTTTTATGAAAACATATTAATTATTCAAGAAGATGTTCCTCCACAGTAAAATAAAATTAACAAATTGTACAAGGTGGGCATTTAGGTGTATGCTCCTCCCATGCCACTAAATGTGCACATGTGGCTTTTAAAAATTAGTGCAATTATATTCTATGATAGAGAGAGCAGAGGGGTGGCTGGCCTGGCTGTTCAGCAGCCTCCCTGCATGAGCTCAGAGAGCTGTAGAATGGCAAAGGTGGCTGCTCCCCGGTCCATCTGTGATTTAGGGAATTGGGCTGAGCTGTAAAAACAGAGCATAATTTTAGATTTTTTTTTGTTGTTGTTATCTGAAGTTGATGGCAGTAGGACTGGAGGGACAGGAATCCAGTACTCCTAGAGCTATGGAAAAAGCCATGGGACTAGCCCAGGGGGAAGACCCAGTCGATCTGAAGAAAGAGCATCTCATGACCAGTAGGGGATTCAAGGGTGCCAGGTGGTTTCCAGGCTGCAGGAAGGAAGGCCCTGTCACTGAAGACTATGTGCGAAGGGGAAAGAGCGCTGCAGACCTATGGCAGAGGCACACGATGTCTCTAAAACACAGGCCTGAAACATGCCAAAAGCCTGGGTTTGTCAAAACCAACACACATTACCCCACTTTCAATGATGCATGTAGAGGAATAGGATACACCCAGAAAAATTATGGCACATATTATTTTTGTAACCTCAGAGTCTCAGAAAAGAAACTGGAGGACCCAAGATATGTGGTGATTTTTTGGGGGGAATTGCTTTTCCACATTGCTATGGTCTGGATATGGTTTGAGGGCTTCCCCAAGGCTTCATGTGTTGACATTTATTCCCACTGTATTAAGGTATTAAGAGGATGGAAACTTAACCTGATGATAGTGTTTAGAGGTGTGGCTTCTAAACACTAGGTAATTAGTAATGTCATCAGGGTGGAGTCCCCATGATTGAATCCTGGTGGCTTTTTACTATAAAGAGGGATACCAGAAGAGACTCATGAACACCTACCCATATTCCCTGTCTTTTGCCATACAGTGCCCTGCATCACCTTGGAACTTACCAGCAAAAAGTCTATCACCAGAGACAGGTTCTCAACTTGGACCTCCAGCACTGTGAGCCAAAGTAAACCTGTACTTATTTGTTATAACTTACAGTCTGAAGTTATCAGCTACAGAAAATGGACTAATGCACATTATCAATGAACAATTCTGAAATGGAGGTCAATAAGGTAAACTATGAGAAGATACAGAATGAGTGACCTCTAATCAGGTGGAAAGAAGCTGAACGCCCACTAGGGGTAGGGGAGGCTCTGCATGACTCCATCAGTGTAAAGCGGGAAGCAAAATGTTAAGATAATAATTGGGAAAAGGTAAAACTTGAAGAAAGCCAAGGACATACAGGGCACACACTACAGGGACTTCAAAACTGGATTCCACTGGCAAAGTGTGAGTGGACCCGGTGGGCGCTGGGCGGCAGAGCTCCATGTGAGCAGGGGCTCAGGAACTGAGCTGCAGCTTGGGGCAAGCCCCATGAAGCACCTCAGCTTAGACCTCTGACTCAGCCCCTGACTCCGGAACTCAGCTGCCCTTTACAGAGAAGGTGATCTGCCACTTCTCCTTGTATAATTTTGTAATGCTGGGAAGGCATTTTTAAAAAGCAAGCAGAAAAGGAAGAAATGGTACTTCTCTGCAAGTAGTGTATGTGTGTGGTAGTAAGTTTTGCAACCAGTATCTGTTGCTTTGCATATGATTTGCTTTTAATATGTTGAAAGTGAGCAGATGATATATTAGAGAATTTGACTTAAAAGATTTGTAATTTTAATTGTAATGTTTGGAGGATTTAATATATTAATTTTATAGTCAATATTTAGATGTTCGCGAGAACCTCGTTTACTGAATTTATAAGTGTAATTCTTAGGAAATTGAAATGCTTTAAGAGAATTTGATGCTAAATTTAGAAGGTTTGATTATTTAGATTTACAAGAGCTATGTAAATCCTGAGAGGGATTTTGTTTCTCTTATTTATAAGTCCTCCTGTAAGGTATGCTTTTAAGAAAACCAGATGTATTAAATTTGAGATTACAGTTTGAAATGTTTAGGGAAATTTAACTTATCAAGTTTATAAGTACTATTTATATTTTTAAGATTATTTTATTTGTTAAGTTTATAAAAATTTGCAACCAATTGAAAATATGTAAGATTTCTTGATTGATTAGTTTGAAAGTAGTGTTGAAATACTTAGGGGCAAAGACTCCAGCTCATGTTTAAGGGCTAATTGAGTTCTTTGTATATCCTAGATATTAGTCCTCTATCAGAGGAGTAGCTGATAAAGATCTTCCCCCATTCTGTGGACCCTCTCTTTAGACTCTTGATGATTTCCTTTGCTACACAGAACATTTTTAATTTAATGGCATTCCATTTATTAATATCTAGACTATAGAAAGAACTAAAACAACCACCACCACAACAACTAACCCAATAAAGAATGGGCAATTGAACTAAATAGACACTTCACAAAGGAAGAAATATAAATGGCCAATAAATATATGAAAAATGCTTGACATCATTAGCAATCAGGGAGATGCAAATCAAGACTTTACTGAGATTCCATCTAACCCGTTAGAATGGCAATCCTCAAGAAAACAAAAAACAATAAATATTGGCAAGGATGTTGGGAAATAGGAATGGGAACTCTTACATACTGTTGGAGGGATTATAAATTAGTGTAGCCGCTATGCAGATCAGTGTGGAGATTCCTTAGAAAACTGGGAATGGACCCACCATATGATCCAGCTATACCTCTCCTGAGATATCACTCCATCTTTCCAAAGGAACTGAAATCAGAATATTATAGTGAGTGGTACATGCAATGCATATCCATGTTTATAGTAGCACAATTCACAATAGCCAAATCATGGAACCAACATAGGTGTCCATCAACAGATGAATAGATTACAAAATATGGGATATACACACAAGGAAATTTTACTCAGCAATAAAGAAGAGCAAAATTGCGTCTTTTGCAGGAAAATGGATGGACCTAAAAAACATATGTTAAGTGAGATTAGCCAGTCACAGAAAGTGAAGAGTCATATGTTTTCTCTCATATGTAGAAACTAGGGAGGAATCAGGATACAAGAGGGACTTTAGATAAATGAGGAGAGACTTCAGTGGAGTGATGGAGGGGGTTTAGGGGAGGGTGGTGGTGGATGGGAGGGAGAATTAATGAAGGAAACACTTCCATTGATGTTATGTACATATGTGAAATTATCAATGGCGATCTCAATATCATGTAGAGCAGGAAGGGAGGAAGTCCAAGGGAAGCTCACTAAATGCTTTGTGCATGTATGTCCCTATGACTCTGAACTACATTATGATGTGAGATTACAATGCACCAATGAAAGTATGCCAAAAAAACCTAATTGAGCTTTAGTCAAAGGTAAAGAGAAAGTGGATGTTTAAACACTTCAATACACACAAACTAGATTTAGAAGAAAAATGTCATGATTTATAAGATGTACTCAAAGGCTAAGTAAACACTGCAATTTAAGTAAGTTGAATATTGATTGAAAATCCTGCAACCATAAGAACTGTTTGCAAGGAGCAAGTTCTCCCTCAGATGTTAAACATGCAAATGATGCGCTCCATGTGAAGGCAGTGACTTTGGGACATAAAGAATTGGGAAGCAAATGTGTGGTTTTGTGGATGGCATAAAATAAAACATTCAGCTTTTCTGGAGCATAATCTACAATACAGAAACAATAGACTTCTAGTAGAGTGTTAACATTAGTCATGAATGGCAAGGATGCCAAAAAGCATTTAGCAAGAGATTTGCTGACCTAATCAGGAGTTCGTTTATTTATTTATTTATTTATTTATTTATTTATTTAGTGCTGAGGATTGAATCCAGGGGGAATTCTACCTCTGAGTTATTGCCCCAGACCTTTTTTTAAAATTTTTTTATTTTGAAACAGGATTTCACTAAGTTGTGAAGAGCCTCACTAAGTTGCTGAGGCTGGTTGCAAACCTACGATCTTCTTGTCACAGCCTCCTGAGTATTGGGATTACAAGTGTGCACCACATGCCCGGCTCATCAGGAGGATTTTAAACTACAATTTTAGTGGGGAAGGCTATAAATATTTTACCCTGCTGCACACAGTGGCGCACTCCTGTAATCCCAGTAGTTGGGAGGCTGAGATAGGAGAATTACAGGTTTGGGGCAGTCTCAGAAACTTGGTAAAACCCTCAACAACTTAGTGAGAGTCTATTTCAAAATAAAAGAGAAGGGTGCCTGGGGCTGTAGCTTTAAGGTATAGAATGTTCCTGGGTTCAATCCCCAGTATCAAAAACAACGTTTTGCTTGTTGCTGTCATACCTGATGTAGAAGGAATCCAGGAGGAGGCTGAGACAGGAATGGGAAAGTCTAATGTGTACAATGGTGTGTCAGGGTTTACTAGAAATCATAATCTTAATTACTTACTATACCTTTCCCTCTCTTCTTGAAACAATATTCTACAAGGTAAGTTTTATTGTACCCATTTTATCAGCTAAGGAAACTGAAGCCCAGATAGGTGAAGCATTTTGCCTATGTTTGCACAGCTAGAACATGGTGGACAGTGCTGGAACCCATCACCTACCCTCTTGTCCTGCAGGTCACCCAACTGTCAAAGGTTAGAGTTCAGATTATTAAAAGGCCCTATCATATGTATGAAGGATAAAAAGAGCACTTGTGGGGAATCCCAAATATTAGACATAGTGAAAAGGCCGAATTGAAAAGGTAGATCAAGGAAATAATTATAAAACAGAAGGGCAAGGGATCAGGCCTAGAGCTGCTCAGACCGATTTCCTAGAGCAGTTCACATGCTGCATTAAAACTGGTGCTGACCCCAGTACATGGGAGGCTGAGACCGGAAGATCCAGGATCGTGGCCAGCCTCAGCTACTTAGTGAGACCCTCCGCAACTTAGTGAGACCCTGTTTCAAAATAAAGAATAAAACAAAATAGGGCTGGGGGGTATAGCTTGGTGGTAGAATGCCCCTGGGTTCAATCCCCAGTACCGCAAAATAATCAATCAATCAAACAAACAAACAAACTGGTGCTGAGGTTGAGCACCTGTGTCTCCTCCCCATAGACCTCCAGTTCCCCTCCCACTGAGGTGGGGTTGCAGCCTCCCCAGGTGGCACAGGGGGGTCGGGGGCAATGTAAGCCAGTTGCCCAGTCTGTCCCCTACTCCCAGGCTACTGTATACTGGGATTTCCTCGTGTCAATGGACTAGGCATTCAGACAACTACTGTGGACACAGGACTTGGAAGGCTGGTTGGAGTGTAGGTTTCTGCTGGTCTTGCCTCAAGGACAAGTAAAGCAGAGTGTACTTTTTGTTAAAGGAAAGAGTTGGAGAAAAATCCAGGGGGGTTGGCAATAGCTGGCCAGGGGAGAGTCCACAAAATGTGCAGGTATTCCCAGTGTGCCTGGAGAGACTAGAGGTATGGTGGGAATAATCAACACCTCCTCCAATTAGAGGGCTTCCGTGTCACAGTATGTATTGGGGTCAGCAGGGTCAGAATTTCATAGGGGTTAGTCAAGTGGAATGGGGAAGAGGCAGGTGTGAATTAGAACTTGCAGCTAGAATAGGAAGCTCATCGTCAAAAGTGCCCTGTGTTGCAGCACAACTCTGTCTTATGCATACAATTGGCCCTGTTTTTATTTTGCTTCAACACATAGCATCACAGATGTGCTTTAGGACCTGCCTCATGCTTTGGGTCTGGTTCTCTGATTTTGGCATGTGCATGTGGGAGGCATAGTTAGTTTGCCCACGATACACACATTTTAATGAATTCCTGCTTTGTGCCAGGCACTTGTGCGCATGCTGTGAGCAGGAAACCAGATAAAGCATGCCTGTTTTCATGGAACTTGTAGTTTAGTGGGTAGGGAGCTATGGTAGAAATTCACATATTCTATAGACAGTTGCAACACCATTGGATGAAGGCTATGGGTATAGAGAGTAGGAACACCTCATTTAGACTTGCAGGTCAAGGTCAGCTTCTTAGTGGAGGGAGCTCCTGAGCTAAGCCAAAGAAGACAATACGGCTACCAGGTAGGATGCCAGTGCTACTGCAGGGGGTGCTGGACAGGGCAATGGTAATCGAGCAATACTCCAATCTAGCCACCTCTTTTTAAGAGGACTATTGACAAGTGGGAATAACTAATACAAGCCAATGAGAATGGAAGATGAAGGAACTAGAGACAGTTAAGCAGGGATGGGGAAGCTTCAAGAAGGATGAATTGGAATGGTTACTGCATGGAAGAAATACTAGACTCATAGAAACAGCCCAAAGCCAGAGAGGCAGGTTTCAGTTTTAAAAAAGGAAGATATATATGACTTAGCAATGGGTTGAATTAACAAGTGAGGCACCTTGAGTAAAATATTTAAGCAGAGTTTGAAACTCTTATAATGGTCCTGTAGGTAAGGTTGTGGAGTTGAATTTGTATTGGGGTGAAAAATTGTCAAAAGGGTCTCTTACATCCTCTCTGGCGGGATGAGACCCTTACATCTCTTTTCTGTTTTCGATGACAGCTTTCCTTAGATATCTTCCAAAAGCCGCCTGAGCAGGAGTATGTAGGGAGGTATACAAAGCATATAAAAGCATGGCATGCGCCATGTGCCTTCCTGCTGTGAGGGGGCAGAGAGATGGGGGACAATGATGAAAGAAACTATTTCTAATAGTTTTTCCAAGGTAGAAAAAGAATCTCCATTGTCATTATGAGGATTAGATGCGAAATGGATTGGAGAGCATGCAAATATAAGATATCATTATCAATTTTATTAACATGAAATCTTCTTTCTAGTTTCTAAGTGACAAATATTAATAAACCCTTATGAGCATTTCCGATCCAGTGTTCTTGAAGTTAATTAAAAAACAAACCCCACATTCTTTTCTCTGTACCTTGCTGCTCCTTTTCCCCCATCCCCCTCTCTCCTCCTCCTCTATTTTTCCATCTCTCTCTCCTCTTTCCTCTGGCTCTTTTTCCTCTCTGCCCTGCTCCTCCTCCTTCTCCTCCTTTACCAGTAAGCCCTTTGCATATCCCCAAGGGAGGTTCTTTACTTTGTTTTCAGGCTCCTCAGCATGGTATTGGTTGCATTGGGTTTTATGATATTTGTGTCTTTGTTAATCCCAAAGATTGAGAGCTCAAGAGCAAAGGCAGTGTCTTACTGCCTCAGCATGTGGCACACAGTAGGTTCTCAATAACAATTTGATGGATGGATGGGTGAGGAAGAAGCCATTCTCCTCATCACCTTTACCCAAACCCTGACTATTCTCTGCTGATACAGTCTCTACCAGGTCATCAATGTTCTCTAATCTCCAAATCCAATGTTGTCACTATCCTTAGATTCAATGACACCAATGAACACAATCCGCCACAAGTCAACTCTGAACTTTGATCACTCTACCTCTCCTGGTTTCTCTATCACCTTTATGTTTCTTCTTTTTTCCCCTCCTAGTGCCTGGTAGGACATTCCTGTGAGTGTCCAGACTCAATGGAAACGTGTGTATAGATAGAAGAGGTGTTTTGTTTTATATATATATATATATATATATATATATATATATATATATATGTATGTATGTATTGAAATTTCCAGTCCCATAAGCAAGTGAATCTTTCTCCCTCGAAGTTGTGTGTGTGTAAGGGTTGGATCACATAGGTAAGAATGCTGACTGAAACACTTGGCGACAATATTTTTGGTCCTGATCATATCTCATATTGTCCAGAGACCATCTTTGAATGTTTCCTTTTACTCAAGCACAACATGTCCAGAGCCAGTCTGAGTAGTGAGCAACCTAGGCCTTTCAACTCACAGCAGTTATACCTGCCCCTGCAGGGTAGAGGAGCCGGACACCAGGCCACTTCCTTTCCAAGCTTCCTGCTGCTATGTGTATGGTTCCAAGTTAGGTTTCTTGTTTGTTTCCCCCTCAACCCTTCCCTGATCACTTTTTCTGCTCCACCTAAAAAACCAGCCATCATCACCAGACCCTGTGAATTGAGGGCATTACCTCTCAATATACACCATCCTCAAATTTCATGAAACATAACACATACTTTTAGTTTTTACAGTAGAAAGATGTTTTTCAAATTTTAGCTGTGAGAAATTACAACATTTCAAAAGGTAAGATTCCTGGTGTTTGTTGGAGTTTGACTAGACATAGACCAGATCTTATTTCGCTACACTTGTCTCTGAACCTTGTTTTAATTCTAGGTAACCACTATCTTCAAACAAGTATTCCTTCTGAAGGAGATCTTTCCTCTCTCTCCTCACTTATGAAAAGGCTGTAGGAAACATTTAAATTAGTACTGCAGCTTGCAAATGAAGTTTTTTTTAGTTCTAGAAGGAAATCTGGCAAATTTTAGCATGATAGTTTGATCCAATAATTCTACTTCAAGGAGTTTTTTCTAAGGAAAGAAAAAGAGATGCTCTCAAAGATTTATGTCCAGGATATTCATTTCAAAGTTACTTGTAAAAATGAGAAATTAAAACACTTTACATCTAAAAATAGAGGAATGGTTAAATAAATCATTATAGCTACATAATATAATGCATCCAATTAAACATCCTATTTAAAATATTTTATGACAGGGAAAACACCCATGCTATAATGTCAAGGAGCAATAATAATAACACCAACAACAAAAGCCTTAAAAGAACCAAACCAAACAGCCAAAGAATAAGCTGTTGAAACTGGTTTTATTATGATCTAAAATCTACTTTTAGAAGTGTTAATGACTGTCTATGGCATAAACAACAAAGATAAGAAGTATTTGTAAACCAGGATTCCAGAATTTTAATGGTTAACTATCATCAGTGGGATTTTAAAGTAATTTCAATATTTTCTTTATAATCTCATGTATTTCCCACATATTCTTATAGGAACATGTGTTATTTACTCATTCATTCACATATTCAATAAACATGTAGGTGACTGTTAGGTGTCAAGCACTCTGCTTTGTGTCAAAGATATTAAAATGAACAAAAACAGAACAGACATGTTCCTTGCTCTGCCTAGAGATCATAGTCTTTTTAAAATAGAAGGAATAGTTTTTTAAAAAGCTTGTATTTCATTTGATTTAGTAATTCTACTTCTCGGACTCTATCCTAAGGAAATAGTCAAGAAAGCAAAACAAAATTATATAGAAATCATAACAGCAAAATATTTAGAAATCACTAAATACCCGACAGTAGGGGAATGGTTAAATAAGTAATAGCACATTCATATAATGGAATAATACCAAGCCATTAAGGCTATATTTCTGAAGACTTTTTAATAACATAGGAAAAGTTATTAATGCTTTCCATTAACATCAATTGTAAAAAAGTGAGTTACAAAATTATATAGAAACTGACCCCAATTATGTAGTGTAATATTCATAAAACAGAAATTCAAATATTAACTGGTGTTATTTTTGGATGGTGAGGTAATGGTTGATTTGAATTTTTTGTGCCTATACTCTTCATATTTCCCAAGTTTTTGCAATGAATAAGGTTTAAATTTGCAATCAGGAAAACCACATTGTTATTTTTTTTAAAGATTTGATTCAAAGGTTGTCCATTAAAAATGCAAAGAACATACAAAGAGATAATTTAACATTTTCTGTAAGTCTGCATTTCCATGTTGGAGAAAGAAGAGACAATTCATCTAGAGGGAGCTTAAGGCCCCTTCCTTTCGACAATAATCTTGAGGGAGAATGGATGACCATGCAGGCAGGAGACACATTTATCAGGGGCTTGAGGGGATGAATGCATGGCGTGCACTCAGGCTGAGCAGGGAAAACCAGAAAGAGCCCTTGAAGGATGCGGAGACAAAGACCTGAAGCCCCAATCCTAACTCTAACCTGAACTCTAACCTCGAGCATGCCACTGCTAACCTCTCTGGGCCATGACTGCACATCAGTAACACAGGGACATTTCTTGTTGCTGTAATTTCCCTGACTCTGGCAGCTGAGACCCACTGATCTCAGGTGTCACAGAAGCCTGCTATGGTTTACCTAGAGAAAAACAACAGTGAAGCCCAAATCTAGCCTCCAGCCCCATCCACTGTGAGCATCCTGACCCTGACTCCCATCCCCTAATCTAAATTCCAGAGGAAAGAGCAGGGCTGAGGAACATGCTCCTGTGTACACTAAAGGGAGCTGTTCATCAGCTGCTCAATGCTCCAGCTCACACTGACTGACAGGTCTACCCAGGCTCAGGCAAGGCCCCAATGCAGTAGAAAGCACCAACTTACCCTCTAGTTCAGGGACCACCAAGAAAGCCTGTATAAGGCTGAAATGACATCACATTTCACTGCACTGATATTTGGTTATATATGATGCTTTGAATGTTTTTCTTCTTTAAGTTTATGGGAGCTACTGTAAAGGAGCAAGTCCTTACAGAAAGGTTTACAGATGTAACTCACTTTCAGCAAACAAAATATCTGAAAACTGGAGCAGCATAAAAGCTAAATTTATAAAACCGTTCATTGCACTACCACTTTGAGCAATCAGTTTACCTTCTGCCTATAATATAAATTGATTCAGCACAACTTATTTTACATATAACATATCAAATGCATAAGAGTTGCATAAAGGGAGATGCATGTGGAATTCACAAATTAGCATTTGGAAATCACTTTAAAAGATGAAAATATGGACTTTCCTGGTTTTAAAAGGGAAAGAGACTGCAAATCAACTGCAAGTCATAAATAATCTTAATATAAAAGGGGTTAGTAGTTTGGAAATTTTTAAAAAATAGTTTCTCCTAGCTTCTTGTTGGGGTTTCTCACATTCATTGATCTCAGCCAGGACAGCAAAAGAATCCATTGTAAAATCACAGTGGCGGGGGTTTTAAACATACCTCCACCCTCCACCTCCCCGGTAAACATTTGACACCTGTGTCCATGTAGACACACACACTAGAGACCCAGGATGCCCACAAAAATGTCAATACCCATAAAGCTGTGCTCTAATAATTAATTTTCCATCACACCACCTGATGAGCCATTCATTCCAACCTCAGTGTTTGAAAATGCCAATCTTTTCACTTTTGATCAGCTTCTGAGCCCTACCCCTGTTGGTTACAGGACACGATGGACTCTCAATTGTTTTTGCTAAGAATGTTTTTCTGTGGCTACAGACAGACCCAAAACACTGACTTTCCATAGCAAGAGGGATTTATAGACTGTTCCAGGTAAGCTTCCTGCTCCCTGTCTATGGAGGGGCTTAGGAACAGCACGGCTCTCACTTCTGAAAGAGGACTCGGGGCAGCACAGAGGAAGCATGATTAGAACCTGGGGCATTTTATGATTCTGATGAAATACTCCTCACATTCAAACAATACTGGAAAGTTGAAATGGGAACAGAAAGTACCTAAATCTTCAGGAAAAAGTAAAAAATGAGAAATTTTAGGTGTCCTTAGAACACAAAAGAAACATGAAGCTGCCCAAACAGAAGAGCAGGCCTGGAGGAAGTTACAGAGCTCCAGTGCAGGGCTAGCCCTTGGCCAACACCTGGGCATCCCCCTCAGGCTTCCAGGTAAAGGAGAGAAGGAATACATGGAAAACAGCAAACTAGGAGTTGAAAGGAAAGCATCAGGGAGATGAGAGAATGAAGAAAGGGAAGCTAAATTTAGAAAATGCAAGTGTGTGTTGAAAGAAAGGGGGACTGGTGATGGATAAGAAAAGGGGGGGGCAAGAAGGCTGAAATAAAGACAAGGGTCTCCATCAACAAGTCCTCCACTGGCAGCCAGTAAGAGCCCCCGGGCGGGTGCCAATCTTCCCCTTGGGCCATACACGACCCAGCCCCAAGCCTCCACAGCAATGTCGTGGTCCTCTGTGGACACTTTCTCACGTCCACGAAGCGCGAGCTCACCTATCGAAGGCCACGGCCGTCATAGAGTAGATGCTGGCGAAGACGGCGGCGATGGGGAAGAAGTTGTGGAACTTGCAGTAGAACAGGCCGTAGTACCACTCGTTGTGAACGGCGTAGGTGAAGTTCACCACCGTGTTGAACGCCGCCATGGAGGCCTCGGCGAAGGCCAGGTTCACTAGGAAATAGTTGGTGACTGTCCTCATTCTCTTGTGGGCCAAGATGATCCACATCACGACCACATTGCCCACCACAGAGGTCACCACAATGACCGTGTAGGCGGCGGCCCAAAGGACAATTTGCCAGGCCGGCTGCACGAACTGGTTGGGTTCCGAGGTGTTGGTGGAGATGTTCGGGAAGAGGTCTGAGTCCACCGGGAGGACGTTATCCATTCTGCAGCTAGGCAGCAAAGCCCTCCCTTCAGCACACTTTCCCTGCTGCAG
Organism: Glis glis; assembly: GCA_004027185.1. Lineage (NCBI taxonomy): Eukaryota > Metazoa > Chordata > Mammalia > Rodentia > Gliridae > Glis > Glis glis. The sequence goes on from PVJS01001734.1 coordinate 78,358, forward strand.
CAGGGTCCTGTGACCGGAGGCTCGGGGTCCTGCTTAAGCCAGGCAGGAGGGACAAAGTCTCTTTCTGGACAGAACTCTCTCCTTGCAAGTGGGAGACTTGGCGCTCAGAGGATGAGTGCTTCTAGCTGCCCTGTCTGCCTGCCCCCGGTGTCTCTGAATTCCTCCACTTTCAAGCCTCGGGAAGCAGCTGAGTTCAGAATCTGGATACAGCGTCTCTTCTGCGTCAAACTGAAAAGGGAAAAGCAGTTCCACCGGTCACGGTTCTAGTAAGCCAGAGAACTCCGCCTTTTTGCACCTGCTGCGTTTGCAACTCCCATTGCTCCTTCCTGCGGCGGGAAAGGCGAAGCCCTCTGCTGCGTGAGGACTTGGGAGGCAAAGAGGGCCGGCCACAGCGCTACGTGTAAAAGTTCTGATGTTACGGCCGGGATTTGGGGGCCGCGTGTCCAGCTGGAGATGTTTTCTTCGCTTTCGCCGAAGCCGCGGCTCTCGCTGCCTGCAGCTTCGCAGGCGCCTCTTGGCTTGGGTCCTGCTCAGCTCGGGAGTTAGCCGAACCTCGGCAGGCTGTTACGGGGCTTTTATAACCCGCCGCAGAGACGTCACTGGGAAGGGGCAGTACCTGGGCTGCGGACTCGCCAGTCCCGCTGCGCAGCGCAGCAGCTGTGCCAGCTGTTGGCCACCGTCTCACTCCACCCGCCGCGCCACCGCGCCTCTGGCTGCTGGCTACCTGCTGTGGGCGGCTGCAAACCCGACGCCCCGACACTCCACGAGAGGGCGGTAGGCGGCCTGGGCGTCACTCTGCCAGATGGGGTCCGCAGCTGGAACCACAGCTGCACCAGGGATGCTGGGGGGAAAGGAAGGATTGGGGAGACAGCTGGAGTGGAGGACAGTCGCCTTCCAGAGAGGCAGCCGGGAGCTCTGCGACACTTCTGCAGAGGCGCCTGGCTGTGACAGTGGTAGCCCGGCAAGTGCGAGGGCGCGGTGCCAGCGCTGCGCTCCCGGCCGCACTCCAGGAGGAGAGCGCCTCAGGCTCGCTCCCGCCGCTACGGAGAAGCGAAAGGTTGACGACTCAGGTTTCAAGTGTCCGGAAAACAACTTTCCAGAGGTCGCGTCCCCCCCCCCCCCAATATCTAGCTCCTTTTCCTGGCAGGCTGATTCCCCTGGGGAGCACCGGTAAGCTCTACGCTTCTGGGACACCCTCCCCAACCAGTCTGGTCACTTGGTTACTCGCTCTAGGAGGATCTTCAGCCGCCGAGCCCTCGGATAAGCCTCGCCGCAGGCACTGGGGTCTGGGCGGAGCTCCCCGCGAAGCTTGGGGTGTGCAGGAGCCACCCATAAGCCAGCGTGTCTCCCAAGCGCGCGGTTCTGGGCTCGCGGCCAGCACCCACTGCGGACTAGGGTTCGCCGCCCTGGGGACCTGGCAGTGTTCTCCGCGCCCCCCAGGCTGCGGGCCAGCGTGGGGCTGGAGTGGCACCGGGCTTCTCCCTCCTACCACCCTTCCAGGTTTGCAGAGGGAGGTTAGCCTGTCTTCTTCTATCCCCGCTCCGGCCTCGCACCTGGCGGACTTTGAGGTCTCCTCTCCCAGTCCAAGGCTATTTCAAACGCCCCAGCTGGGGTCCGGCACTGGGAGCGGGGAAGAAAGATCGCCAGTGAACGCGAACCGTTTTGGAGAAGCTGAGATGGGTTGAGTTCCCGGGGGTGGGGGTGGGGGATGATTCCAGGTGGAATCAGAAGCCTTGGAGTCTTCCGGGGTCCCACCTACCCCTCTGCCACCCCCTTTCACCGTGAGGACTTGGAAATGCTGGACTCAGGCGGGGACCTTAGGCTGCGTTGACTGACGACGCCCGCGCCCTCCTGAGAGCGGCATGCACGCACTAAGTCTGGCAAGCGCGCGGAGCATCTCCATAGGGGCACTTTAAGGCTGAACATTTTATTGTGCTGACTCTGGCCGGCTAAAATCGGACCTCCTTGCGGGGATGGGGACAGGGACTCTGTCTGCGATTTCAGCGTTATAGGAAGGAGCCGCATCTTACTCTGCCTCGGTTCTCCCAGGCATCCCTAAAATCCCTAAGCCCTGCAGAGAACACTCCAGCGAGGCCCTGGAGCAAACAGCAGAGCGCCCCCTGATTTTCTGTGCAAGGGTGTGTCTGCATCTAGGATCTCTCTAGCTGCTTCCACCAGCTCGCAGAGTTGGGGAGAGGGAAAGGTAAGGGGTGAGGGGCCGGATGGAAGAGGCGGACACTTAGAAATTAGAGAGGGAGCCGGGCGTGGTGGCGCACGCTTGTAATCCTAGTACTTTGGGAGGCGGAGACCGGAGGATCCAGGTTCGCGGCCAGCCTCAGCTCTCTCTCTCTCTCTCTCTCTCTCTCTCTCTCTCTCCTTAGCGAGGCCCTCCGCAACTTCGTGAGACCCGGTTTCAAAATAAAGCATAAAAAATAGGGCCGGGGGTGTAGCGCGGAGGTAGAACGCCCCTGCGTTCAATCACCGGTACCGCAAAAAAAAAAAAAAAAAGAAATTAGAGAGGGAGAAAAAGGCAATTAGCTGTACAAGACGGGCAGGACTATGATGAGAAAGGTTTTAGGATCTGAGTGAGAGAGAAGAGGGAGGACACCTTGCCCAGACAATGAGAGGAATCAGGGTCAAGAGCAGAAAAATCTTATCCACGAAGAAGCCTGGAGGATGAGTTAGGGTGGGAAGAGGCTGAAGGGAAAGGGAGGAGAATATCCCAGGCAGAGGTTTTAGAAGTCAAACCCTGTCACTCTGCTAAAAGTCCCAAGAAGACGGTCCAGCTTTCTTAGAATAACACCAGCAGTCCTGGCTCTGGCCTCCTGAGCTCTGCACACTCAGCCCCGATGCATGGAGGAGGCCCCATGGGTGCGGACCTTCCTCTCCAGGTTCTTCATGGCTAGTAGCCATATGCCTGGGGTAACTGGTGACTTGCTAGCAGTGATTTCTTTTTCAAGAAAGACAAAACATACTCAGGAAGCATTCACAATTAAAGAAACCAAAAAGCCTAAGCCCTACAGTAGCAGAAAGTGCCTTCAGTTCACACATTCAGAGCAGGAAACCTCTTTGCCATTGTCCCTTCAGAAAGTAGTCTTTCTCCCCCCCCCCCCCGGGGGTAACTTTACACAAATGTATAGGTAAGAGCCTATGCATGCTGTTTTTCTAGAACTGGTATTTTTCTAGAACTGATATTTTTTCCTTATCCTTTTGTTCCTTGGCTCTCCTTCCCACTTGGCTCTCCTTCCTCCTTGACACACAACACAGGAGCACCCATCTCAAAGTAAATCCTGATGACAAAGTGGTATAAATCCAGGCTGTCTCTAGCTAAACAGAAGTACAAACACTCATAATACCCACACCTTAAATGCAAATACAGGACTCGCATTGCTGTCTGCGTTTTGTTTTACGCACTCAAAACCTTGCTCAAATGCTTTTGAGTCAACAGGTTGTAGATCAACTCATTCTTTTTAATGGTTAAAAATTATTATTGTGGTATAGATGCACCATAATTTATACAGTAATTTTTGTAGTCATGGAAATTCTATTTTTTCAGTTTTTGCTACTGAAGACAATGGACAATAAACATTCTTTACCTAAGTCTCCAAAGTCTGATGCTTTCTTTTCTCTTTCTCTCCCCTTCCTTCCTTCCTTCCTTCCTCTCTCCCTCCTTCCCTCCCTCCCTCCCTCCCTCCCTTCCTTCCTTGTTCTTCTTTCCTTCTTCTACTGGGAATGGAACCCAGGGCCTGCTAGGCAGCACTGTGTCTCTGAGCTACATCCCAGCCTCTAATGTCTTCATTCTTTGGGATAGATTCCAAGTGGAATTGCTGGGTAATATTCCAGCCATAATATTAATTACTACAAATAATACTAATATGCTTATATTAATATTTATGTAATTATATTATATCTATATGCAGATATGTAGACACTCCATATGTTTCTATTTATACCTTAATGTTGCCAGATTGCCTTCCAAAGAGAACATAACATTATTTTACATTTCACTAACAATTAGATTATCCTTTCTCCCACATATACTCCAGTAACAGGCATGAAAAATCTTTTAAGCTTTTTCAGTCTGGTCAGTGGCTATAAAGTATCATAACGTTGTTTTTATAGAGTATATATCTTCTCAGCTACTAGAGAATTTGGCTTCTTTTAGGATTTTTTTCTACTTGGGTTTTCCCTTCTATAAATTCTCTATTCATATCCCTTGTCCTTTTTTTTCTGTTGTGTTGCTTTCTAGTCATTTTTTCTAAATATTCCTTGTATTATAGGTACAAACACTTTGCCTATCAGGAAAATTTTAAATATTTTTTTCTAAATGCTATTATTTCCTTCCTGAATTTATGTATTTGCACAAAAATGGAAAACAATTATGTAGTCATATTTGCTTTAAAAGCATTTGAGTTTTCCATCCTTGATTTACATAGTTTCCTCAACTTCTTGCTTTCATTTTCAACCTCCTAGATTTCCTTGGTAGCTTTTTATTTTACTTTTCACATTAAGGTCTTTAATTCACCTGCAGTTTATTATTTTATATTATTAAATATAAATAGAAATCCAGGCGTGGAGGCACACTCCTGTAATCCTAGTACTTGGGAGACAGGAGGATTGCAGGTTGGAGGCAAGCCCCAGCAATTTAGCGAGGCCCTCAGCAACTTAGTGAGACCTTGCTTCCAAATAAAAAAAAGTAAAATAGGACTGAGGGTGTAGCTCAGAGGCAGGACACCCCTGGGTTCAATTCCCAGTACCATAAATAAATAAATAAATAAATGATGTTTACTCTTATTTTCTTTCATATAGTCAGCTAGTTTCAACAGCTCCATTTATTTTCTAGGGGAATTAGACCATTATCCTGTCAAAGATTAAATTTCCAAGTATATGTGATTTAATATTTATATCCTTAATATAAGAATATAAATTGATCCATTTATATTCGTATTGATCCATTTGTCTATTCATATTGATCCATTTGTCTATTGATCCATTTGTCTATTGGCTTTCCTATTGATCCATTTGTCTATTCCAATAGCAACGCCATATAGACGGCATTATATGCATTAACATATTTGTATGTATTTCATCTGATCCCCTGCTTTTCCTAGTCCCTCCCGTCCCCGCCCTGAAACCAGGCAGAGCCATGTGATTAATTCAGTCCCATCAATTGTGAGTGGAAATGATGTGTGTCACTTCTAGTTTGAGGCATAGAAATGGGGGAGGGAGAATTCTCCATTTGTTCTCTCCCCCCTCCCAATTCCTCAGGTTCCAAATGAGGCAGCAAAAAGATGACGGGTCTCTGTCATCTTGAGTTCCCAAGTAACTGTGTAACGTGGGCCCCTGTCAAATCATTGTGGGTAAGAAATGAAGTGCAGTTGTGTTAAGGCACCAAGAAGGGGAGCGATCCATTACTCACCATGCGATTGCTTATCCTGACTGATGGAGGGATACAGATTCTGATCTCTGGTAAGGAAAGTTCACATGCATGCTCATTTCATGCGTTTCTTTTTTTTCTTCATGCGTTTCTTATTTCATGATCTCATGTTAAAAAAATTTTAAATTAATTTAAAAATTCCAAATGAAATAAATTGCATTAGTATTCCAGTTAGTATTCTAATTGCAAATGCTTGGAACTTATTTGTTAGTTTTGACAAAATTGACAGTTTTGATATTAAGGTTGTCCAAGAAAATGGTATGATTTTTTATTTCTTCAGGCCTTGTTTTCTGTCTTTTGAAAAGATTTTATAATTTTGGTTAAAATAGAGCTGGTCTTTTGATTAAATCTATTTCAATGTGTTTATAGTTTTCATGTTTGTATTAAATGAAATATGTTTCCTTTTAATGCTAGATCAAAGAAAAACTGTCAACTTCTTTTTATATGTATATGTATGTATATATCTTAGTCATGTTGCTTTTTATTCAATCTAGTATTTTTAATCTTTCTTTAGTTTTTCAATTTTTAATATTTCTTGTCTCATTGAATTTCCTTTATCTTCCAAGAAAGGTAAATTAAAAGTACTGATAGCAGGTATTTCTGTATGGTTTCCAAATTTAAATTCAGATAGTTTTAGTTTTTTATCATTTAGGATGATATTTTTGTTTAATTTCTTAAACAATCTTATGTTTAAATAGTTTTTTCCTGCTTTTATACTTTGCAGTATTAATGGGAATTCATTGTTTCTTTTATTTTTAAATGCCTTTTTCAGATTCTGTTGATTGTGTAATTTTTCTCCCTCGCTTATTGACATAATGGATTAAGTAGACAGCCTTTCCAACACTGACGGGAATACTGACACACTCTTGCATTCCTGGCGTATATTCTTGGTCAGAGCCCATGTCACTCCTTTGATATATCTGTACATTCAACTTGCTAATGTTTTATTTGAAATTTTTGCATGTTAAGTGAGATTAGTATATACATATTTTTCCTTTGATTTTCTCTCTTGATCAGGTTTGGTATTAATGTTGCACATAAAAAATAATTGGGAAGCATCTTATCTTTAACTATAGCTGGAAATAATTTTAGTTCTGGCCCTTGGACCAGCAGCATTTTTATCAGGAGCTGGTTGGAAAGACCCAGACCCAGAACTATTCAACTAAAGTCTGCAATTTAACAAGACTGTAGGAAATTTGCATGTACATTAAAGTTTGAAGAGTTTAAAACAGGTAAAATGTTTTCCAAATATTTCAGTTGATAAAAATCTCTTAAGGTTAAATAAACATGTTAAATAAACATATTATGTCCCCTTAAAATTCTGATTTAGGGAGTTTAGTCTGGGACTCAGCAATCTGTGTTTTTAACAAGTATTCTGCATCAGTCTTATCTTGAAGCAAGTTTTAGGAATATGTGAGTGTTTTCTTTTAAATTCATCATGAAACTAGGTGAGTCCTTTCTTCAGCTCAAGGAAATTTCCTCTCTTTTATTAGAACTCTTATTCTCAGCATGCTAGGTCTCATGGATTCATCCTCTGAATGTTTTAAAAACTATTCCTGCCGGGCGTGGTGGCACACGCTTGTAATCCCAGTACTTTGGGAGGTGGAGACCGGAGGATCCGGGTTCATGGCCAGCCTCAGCTCGCTCTCTCTCTCTCTCTCTCTCTATCTCCCTGTCTCTCTCTCTCTCTACCTAGTGAGGCCCTTCGCAACTTCGTGAGACCCGGTTTCAAAATAAAGTATAAAAATAGGGCTGGGGGTGTAGCGCAGAGGTAGAACGCCCCTGCGTTCAATCCCCGGTACCGCAAAAAAAAAAAAAAAAAAAAACCAAAACTATTCCTGACCCCGTGTGGTGACTAGCATTTTATAAAATGAAATAGCACAGAACAGAAAATGTCAGAGTTATGCACTCTGACATTTTCTGCATACTCTGAGAGTAAGGGTGAGTATTGTTTTGTGAAACTCTTATTTCTATTACAACCCTCTGTGGACAGAGTTTCGATGTAATTTTTTTTAACATGAGTTGCAGTGAAAAGTTTTTTCAAAGCAGTTCTATAAGTTTCTTTAAAATTTTCTCATGCTTTCTATATTTTTATATTTCTGCTTTGTGCTGAGAAATATTTCTTGCACTTGATCTTCTAAGTCATTCCTTGGCGTCTTTTAATACAGCTACTGAATATTTTAGTCATATTTTTGTTTGTTTGGTTGGTTTCTGAAGATCATGTTTTCTGTGCTTGAGTCTCCTTAAGGACGCTTATTATTATTGCTATGTTTTATTCAGGTCTTCATCTAATTCTTTCAGCCACTGTCTTACCTTAGCACATTTTCTGGTTGTCCAGCTTCATCTTCCTTAACAACTAGGCACCCTTGCTTAGGTTGCTATTTTCTTTCTTTCTTTTTTTAAGTTTCATTTTATTTTTAAATTATGTATATTAATGGAATTCAATATCATGTTTTTATACATTTCAAAATAATTAAATCAAGCAAATTACTATATCCATCACCTCAGATATTTATCATTTTTTATGAGGAGAACACTTAAGGTCTATCTTGTTTGCGATTTTCAAGTGTGCCATATATTATTGTTAACTACAGTCACCAGGTGGTACATTAGACCTTCAGAACTTATTACTCTCATCTAACTGAAATGTTGTACTCTTGGCTCAACATTCCTCCTCCACCCCACTCCAGGCCCTGGTGACCACCATTCGACCCTCTACTTCTATGAGTTTGACTTTTTTAGATTTATATATAAGTGAGATAATGCAGTATTTGTTTTTCTGTGCCTAGCTTATTTATTGTCTTAACATCCTCCCACATTATCCATGTTGCTGCAAATAACAGGATTTCCTTCTTTTTAAAGGTTGTATAGTAGTCCCTTGTGTATCTATCCTTCATTTTCCTTTTCTATTTATCCTTTGATGGGCATGTAGGTTGATTCTATATATTAGGGATTGTGAATGAGAGGGAACCCTTATGCACTGTCGGTGGGGATGTAAGTAGTAGCCATTATGGAAAATAGTATGGTGGTGTTTCAAAAAAGTTAAAAACAGAACTACCATATGATCCAGCGATTCCACTCCTGGGTATATATCCCAAGGAAATTGAGATACCTGCACTCCAATGTTCATTATACCATTATGCACAATTACTAAGGTTTTCGTTTTCCTTATTGGGTTACCAGGGTTCAGCTCCATTCACTAGTCAAAGCACCATTTTAACCTGTTTTCTATTGCAAGTAACACAATACCACAGACTAAGTTATTTTAAAAAGATAGATTTATTTTGGCTCATAGCTCTTGTCCAAGGTGAAGGGGTTGTGTCTGATGGTGACCTTCTTGCTGGCAGAATCCTAGAGCAGGACATCCATGGTAAGAGACAGGGAACTCCTGAAAGCCCTAGCCAAACTTGCCTTTACAGCAGAACCACTCTTGAAATAACTCTTTAATCCATGAACTGAATGGATGGCTTAATCCACTCATAAGGGCAGACCCCTAATCACCTCTTAAAGTTTCCACCTGGTCTCACTTTTGAATATTTTGCAATGGAGACTAAATTTCAACTTGAATTTCAGAAGGAACAAACCACATTCAAACCATGGCAAATATCCTAAACGATGAGTATTCAGAGATACCGCAGGTTGTGAAGGAAGTGGGGAGGTTGAGGTTAAGGTTTTCCCCTTCCCCTTCCACTCACATACCTAAATCACAGAAGCTAGGAGATGAGTTCTACGTGGCTCCTCCAGGAAGCCTACCTGCCTTCCATTTCCCTGTCCCAGGGGCAGGGAGACCTAACTCACCCTTTCCGATCCCTCTAGGCCTTTTGGATATCAGACTTTCCCTGGCCACCCAACATGGCATAGATGGTCATTCTCATTTTCAAATCTCTGAGTCCAAGTTCTACCCACACACCTCTGCAGATCTCCACCAATGCCCAGCCTGCCCAGTTCTATGGTTCATTCAGCCCTACCCTCTAACAGAGCCCCACAGCTCACATATGTCTTGCTGCCCTTAAATTGTGAAGCCACTTGGATGAGGAGGGATGACCTATGAAAGCTGGTAGGAAAGGGGAAGATAGCTGGGTTTAGGTCTCCATAAACCTGGGTCCCCTCAGACCATTAGGCATCCTCTTCCTCCCTCTATAGTGTTGGTGAGTTACCTTTAGTCACTGGTTTCCTTCCTTAGCCATCCATTCATGAAGCAAACTGGGGTGCATTATATCTCCTTCAAATTAAGTTGTAGTTCCCAGAGGGCAGGAAACATGTTATTCAGCCATTTATTTCCTGCACACTCTTCAAAAATTCCAGTGCTTTGCCCAGAATGGACAATCAATACAAATGTATTACGCTGGGCTGAGTTGCATTAGAATGGTTAGTTTTAGAAAGGTGATATGAATATATTCATTCTCATTCCTCTCTCTCTCTCTCTCTCTCTCTCTCTCTCTCTCTCTGGCTACCATTGAGTTGAACTCAGGTTTCCTCCACCATGCCCTGCCACCATAATGATTACCTTGGAGTCAGCTGACTATGGACTATACCTCTGAAACTGTGAGCCAAATGAATCTTTCCTCCTCTAAAAAAAAAAAGAAAAGAAAAAGAAAGGTGATATGAGATGAGGAGGGAGCAACAGAGCAGAAATCATCAAACTGTTTCTTCCCAACATAAAAGAATAATAAATAATAATCATAACAACAACAAGAAGCAGGAAGGGGAGGGAAGCAGGCAATTAAATAGTGTTTACTATGTGCCAGGTACTATTTTACCTGCTTAAGCCTCTCCATTTGACTTTTCCATCAGCACTTCTAACTTTCAACATGAGTGTCATGATTACAAATTTATGAAGATTTTTATTCCCTTCCCACTTTTCTGGGGGTAAGCAACATTTGTCTCGTGGGCCCTTGTTTCATGTGGTGTTCGTGTACTGAGCGGTGAGCGAGACCCTGTGAACTGGAGGCAGTGGGGAAGGCAGTGTGGTCTGCTCAGCCAGGGTGGGGACAGAGGCTGTGGTCTGTCTGAAGAGCTCCTGTGCACATGTTAGCTAAGTAGATTGGTATGAACACCACGAGGCATGCTGTTGGAACTCCCTACAGAACTTCTAGGTACCTGATACTTTTAGGTACTTTTAGGTAGCCTGATGCTAAAACTTCCCTCAGAGCTTCTGAGATCGCCTCAGGCTTTCCCCTAAACAGGCAGATCTCCAAACTTAAAAAATTCCACAAAACCTTCCATACTTTGGGTCTGCCCCAGAACCATCGCTAAATACACCCTTCTCTAAATCCGCCCCAATGCGGTTAACTTGTAGTTAAAACGTCTTTTTCTAAGCCAGGCGTGGTGGTGCATGCTTGTAATCCCAGTACTTTGGGAGGCGGAGACTAGAGGATCCGGGTTAGCGGCCAGCCTCAGCTCTCTCTCTCTCTCTGTCTCTCTCTGTCTCTCCTCTCTACTTAGTGAGGCCCTCTGCAACTTCGTGAGACCTGGTTTCAAAAGAAAGGATAAAAAATAGGGTCGGGGGTATAGCGTGGAGGTAGAATGCCCCTGGGTTCAATCCCTGGTACCGCAAAAAAAAAAAAAAAAAAGTCTTTTTCTAAGAACTTCCTCTTTTGAGAGCTTAGGGGAATACCTCTGGATGCACTTGCACAGAGAGGAACTCAAACCACCCTGAAGTGACCCCTACCTAATTATAATGCGTTTTACATATCATTAGCATGGTGGTTTTGCTCCCCCTGTGGGGAGCAAGGTGGAAAGAAAGGAGGAATAAAATAAGCACATGTGCAATGGCCAAAATAGGCGTGCAAGCCCTCTGCCACTCAACCCTGTCAGTCAAATGACGTCAGGACCCCTCAGAGAATCGGGAACTAAAATCAGATATGAGCAGGCGCCAGCACCTCTTCCCAGGGTCTCTAATCCTCTCTCATCCTCCACTGTGTGATGTCCTCCCAAATCAGAACTACATATACCTACAAATGTGTCTGTGTTTCACACATTATATTTAACAAAGAAAATTCAAGCTTAATCAACATTTTCATTTACTGTTACCTTTTGTTCAGAGAGTAGTAAATAAATTGGTTCCATGAGAAAGGGTTGCTTAGAATTAAGATATTAAATCAATAATTGTTATTTCCTTCTCAAAACAATAGAATTTAAAAATTTTATACCAAAGATGGTTCTGTTTTAAAAATAATTGAAAATTCAAAGAAATAAACCTTCTGATTAAAACTTCAAGCATATACCCAAATAAACAAAATTATATATAGTAATGAACACAGAGATTTAAAAAAAGAGAGAAGACTGTGTAAGTATAATTTATGCAGATCGACTTTGAACACTTGATTATTGGTCTTGTCTCCTTGCATCTGGTCTCCTGATACAGAGGACATGGCTGGCTGGAAACCCAAATCCCCAAATGCAGAACCAGTCATCTATTGCCTCCCACACCGCTGAATGACAGATGTATATTAGGGAGCATTGGCAAATGAACGTTCTTTTTCTTTAGGGCCTTGGCATTAAACCCTTGCTAGTAGAAGTCTAAAGTGATACACACTCTCTGGAGGACAATTTGACATTAGTTATTTAAAGTCTTAAAAGAATATATATGCCTCAGATCTAGTGACTTCACTTCTAGATTTTTGTTATAAAGGAAGAATCAGAGATGTCACGGGGATTTCTGTGTAAAGGAGGGTTTACTGCCATCTTCTCTAGTTCTGCAAATGCAGTTGTTGATAGGTCATTGCCGAGAAACTCGTTCAGCTCTCAGCAGAAGAGGCACCATGCTAGGATTTGGGAAGACACTGTGACTGGTCAGACCGCATCGGTTCTCACCCAGGAACAACTGCAAAAGCGCTCTGCTGGGCCAGTTGACTCATTCTCGGCACTGGTTCTTGACCTGGAAGAACGGTAATCAGGTCCACCTGGTGCAGATGTGGCTCTATAATATCACACAGAAGGCTAATTTTCAAATTGTATCCTTTCTTTTATTATCTAAATAGTTTTGGGGAAAAATTAATATTTATAAATATGGAAAAAGAGAATGGAGGGGGAAATAATCACTCTGTCAAAAGCACTGCCTTTGGATGACTCGACAGCTAGTTGCTGGCCGAGGGCTTCCCTTCAGCACTGCCGCCCACAAGCTCCTCTACACTAAGGGAGGGGTCAGATCCAGCTCATGCAAATTATGGAGCACCCCCTGCCCCAGACCTACCCAATTAAAAGCTGGGAGGTTGGTAGAGAACGTGTGGGTATGGTGGAGGGACACGAGATTTGTGATTTTAACAAACCCTCCAGGTGACTGTGGTGTGTGCTTAAATATAAGATCCATCGTCCCAAGGTTGAAGACATTTTCTTACACAATTAAGATATTGTCACATTCAAGCAATTGGACACCAATATGTTGCTATTTATTATCTAATATGTGGTGCACATATTAGATAATTCTGTTATTAGATATTCTGTTTTCCCCAATCATACTAAAATGTCTTTTTTATCTCTTTTTTTTTCTTCCTGATCCATATCCAATCAGGGATCATGCACTGCATTGGATTGTCGGGTCACTGGATTTGGACTTGCCTGTTCTTAGGATCTCTACTCCCGTTTTATTTTTGTTTGCACGCACTTGATACAACTGTGCTCCTGCCTTTGTTAAATGACAGCCTTTCGGAACAGCTTTGTTTCATGTGTTCCTCCAGTACATAGTGAAGAATTGGGTTTCCCTTTATGAGCCAGTATGAAAATCATTTTCTTTCAAGGTGAGTTCAGCCTATTCATATTTAATGATATGACTGATAAGCATGGTCTCAAGTCTGTCATATTATTTTACATTATATTCCTGAGTCTATTTTTTGCATTTAGGTGTAAATGTATATGAGTTATGTTTATCATCTGTTTGCTCTAAAATTACTTTGTTATTTAGAAAGATTTATGGTTTCTTTGTAGTAGTTACCTTGATACTAGTATCTTTTATAATGTTCATAGTCTCTTTTACTTCACATAGGTTTCTGTTATTTGGTTTGTGATCTTTAAATGATATTCTGTGACTTCTACCTATTACTCAGTTAGCAGTCTATGAGCTTTTCCTGTTAAGTTGGACAATACTGAATATTATTTTTGTAGGTCAAATAGTTGATTAATTCCGGATGGTTCAGCCTAATAGTACTTTACCCTTTTCATTCCTTGCCTTCTCCCATCCATTTAAAAAATTGTATCATTTATATTTTGACATATATTTAACACTTACTTATTACTCTTTCACACTGATCTCCACTTGCAGTAAGCACATCATGGATCAAGCTGCTTGGTTTAAAGTGGCAGGAAGTAGGAAAAAGAAGAGACTGGCATCCCACAGTCTCCTTGAGGACATGTCCCAGTGACCTAGAACCTCCCAGCAATCAACATCTACATCAAAAAAGCAGAAAGAGCCAGGCATGGTGGTACACGCATGTAATCCCAGTACTTGGGAAGCTGAGACAGGAATATTTCAGGTTCAAGGCCAGCCTCAACAATTTAGCAAGACTCAGAAACCTAGTGAGACCCTGTTTAAAAATAAAAGGGGCTCAGGGTATAGCTCCAGGTATAATACCTCTGGGTTCAATCCCCAGTACAAAAAAAAGTTCTGAAATAAACAACCTATGATTATACCTCAAGGAACTAGAGAATCAAGAACAAGTCAAACTCAAAATTAGTATAAGGAAAGAAATAATAAAGTTCAGAGCAGAAACAAATGAAAGAGAGATGAAAAAAATTACAAAAGACCCTTGAAACAAAGAGCTGGCTATTTAAAAAGATAAATTTGACAAATCCTTAACTAAACTAAGGAAAAAGAGAAAACTTAAATAAAATAATAGACAAAAAGGGAGATGCTACAACTGATACCACAGAAATACAAAGGATCATTGAAATTATTATGATCAACTGTATGCCAACAACTTTGATAAACTAGAAGAAATGGACACATTTTTGGACATATACACCTTACCAAGATTAAATCATAAAAAACAGAATGCCAGAACAGACCAATATTGAGTAAAAAGATTGAATGAGTAATAAAAAGTCTTCCATTAAAGATAAGCTCAGGACCGATTTCACCGCAGAATTCTACCAAACATTTAAAGAAGATCTAACATTGATTATTCTTTTTTTTTTTTTGCGGTACCGGGGATGGAACACAGGGGCGTTCTACCTCCGCGCTACACCCCCGGCCCTATTTTTTTTATGCTTTATTTTTGAAACCGGGTCTCACGAAGTTGCGGAGG
>PVJS01001735.1:0-93034 GCA_004027185.1 Glis glis
TGCTCTCTCTCTCTCTCTCTCTCTCTCCCTGTCTCTCTCTCTCTCTCTACTTAGTGAGGCTCTCTGCAACTTCGTGAGACCCAGTTTCAAAATAAAGTATAAAAAATAGGGCCGGGGGTGTAGCGCGGAGGTAGAACGCCCCTGCGTTCAATCCCCGGTACCGCAAAAAAAAAAAAAAATAAGTAACATGTGAGAGGCAGAAGGGGAGTGGGATGAAAGATGGTGCTGTGGGCCACCTGCATGAGGTCCTTAGGGGACACATGTCAAGGAGACAGGATTCATGACCCCATTTCTTTCTGCTCTCATTGGGCCTTTTGTGTGGCAGTGCTGGCTGGGTACTTGAAAGCAGTCCATGAAGAATGCTGGGGGTTTGCTGTTCTAGCTCCACATTTAACAACACAGGGGCTTCTGATGTCATTGTGCCCGTTGCTGTGGCAGCAATGTCACTGACCAGGAGGGGGAGAGCAATTTCAATGGACTGGCCTTACCTCAATTTCCTGGTAGGAGTTGTTGATCATGGCTATCAGCATGTTGAGCAGCACTACCACCATGGTGACGTTGTAAACGCCGTAGAGAACGTAGCCAATGTTCTCGATGAATTTGTGGTCATATTTCAGCACCACCGAGATCACTTCTGATAGGCCGAATATGGACCAGAATAAGGTTTTAAAACTTTCTTCAACCCTACAAGGGAACAGACAGTGCTTTCATGCATTCTGGATGGCCCACATTTTAATGAAAGCTGCCCTGCCCAGGCTGTCGTGGTTCCCCTGGAGTGGGGCTGGGGTGGGCTGGTGATGCTTAGTTTCTGAAATAATGAGACATTCTGATTTTTAAGAAGACTTGGAAAGAGTATGATAAATGGCCGCCTCTTCCTTTTTTATTCAGTCCATTTATTGGGACTCCTGGCTGAGCTATCACTCTGATTATTTTTTAGAATTTTACTGGTGTAATAAAATGATACATCGTAGTGAGATTCAAAGTGATACATTCATGGGTGCACACAACATCTCTTGGTGTGGTTCCCTCCTCTCCCCATCATACTACTCCCTTCACCCCCTACATGCTCGTAAGGTTGTTAGTAATACTTTCATACATGGACATAGTATTATTTGTTCTGTTTCCTTCCTCAAGCCTCTTTTATCCCCTCCCTCATCCTTTTCCACTATTCTATTGGTTATCACTATGATCTTGCTGTAATTAATTAAGCTTCTAAAATTAAGCACCAGGGCTAATGTTTCTTCTTGAGACTTATTAGCCTCAGAAAGCACACTGCTCCTTCAGCAGACCCTGCAGCATCTCTTCTCATTCTACACAGCCCTGCTTGAAGGGGAGCTAGAGTGTGTCCCGAGGAAGTGGGCAGGGCCCACACACAGCTGGCACCGTCAGTGCCTGGTACTTGTTGGCACCTTGACACAGAGCAGTTCACGTAAGCCTCATGACTACCTCTGTGGTAGGCTCACTTTTACCTCCATTTCATATACCTGAGGCCAGCCACATATATTAAGTCCTCTAAACCCGGGTGGAATTATTAGAAACGAGAGTGGGGAGTTTGGCGTGTCAAATGGTTGAAATTTACCCGCTAACTACCCAAATCTTTCCCTGCAGCTCATTCAGGTGGATGTTGCACATGCTCTGAGAGCAGCTCAGGTAAGATCTGGGTTTTAGAATATTGTTCTTTGAACTTCTTGAAACTCTGAAGTTCCTGGAATACAGTGGTTTTAAAACTAAGGTCCCAACACATTTCATACTCCTTACTTTATGGCTATGACCCTGTATCAGGTTTATGACTTAGAATCCAATCAGAAAGCTGGATTTTGCTTGGAGAACATGCAGGTATGTCTGGTAAAATCCCAGTGGCTAAGTGCAGTTCTACTTTGCATCCGGATTTTTGATGCCATTAAAAGAAAGGACTTTTTTTTCCTCTTTAACATTTCAGGTTTTCAACACTCACCCACAAAAGGCCAGGATGAACTAGATCTAAAAAAAAAAAGTCAGCGTCTCTCAAGGATTGATATTTATTTGACAAGATGTACAAAAATACTAGTACTTGTCACTTGGGCTAAAAATCCACTCTTGACTCGCATGAATTTACAGCTCTCCTGAATATGAGTGTGTGTGTGTGTGTGTGTGTGTGTGTGTGTGTAGCCAGCTGTTCAGCTTGTTCCCTATGCATGTACATTTGTGTTATTGTTTGCTTTTAATTTCTTTTAAAGCTGTGAATTTGAAACATTTAATTCATTTAGCGTTAGGATAAATTTGGTTTTGGGTTTTGAAGTAATGACTGGGCCCTGAACCATTACTGCAGAGACCCAGCCCCTGATACTGTTGTGAGGAAGAGGAAAGTAGTTTCCCTATATGGGACGCAGCACCCATTTTGTATGAAAAGAGGCCACTCGCTACATGGCAAGACTCACCTCAGTATCGTCTTCCATTACTAAACAATTTTTCAGTTATCATTTAGTGGAAGGGAACTTTGGCAGAGATAATCGAAGACCCCTGGGTGGCCTCAAATCCCAGACTGGACGGAGAAGGAAGGGAGGTGATCTCTTTGACAGGATCAGGTGGAAGCCAGGGACACACTGTCTCAGGGAGGGCTGGGCAGGCAGGTGCTGGCCCAGGACTGTACACTTGGCACGAACAATATAAGAAGTGAATAACCCTTGTGGCTGAGAGATGTGTTAGCCAAATTCATTTCCTCTTCACACCTCGGGATACCCCATAAACCTCTGGCAGACATGAATGAAGCAAGCAATTATAGAATGTGTCCAGGGAAAACCTTGTGAATTTTGATTAGGCAAAATGGGCCTACATCCAGGGTGCATTTCTTTTTCTCACTTGCTTCTTGCTATGCATTTTGCTGCGGAGCCCTGATTTATCCCTGGTGCCATCACTTAGACATTCTATGTCAATTATCAGAAGGAGGCAGAGCTGGCCCATTAAGCAGTATGTGTTGTGGTAAAAGAATATTTACAAGTCAGGTGTAGTGGCACGCGTGTGTAATTCCAGTACTTGGGAGGCTGAGACAGGAGGATTGCAGGTTTGCTGCCAGCCTCAGCAACTTAGTGAGGATCTCCACAACTTAATGAGACCCTGTTTCAACAAATAAAAAATGAGTCGGGCGTGGTGGCGCATGCTTGTAATTCCAGTACTTGGGAGTCTGGGACAGGAGGATCATAGGTTCGCAGCCAACCTCAGCTACTTAGTGAGGCTGTCTGCAACTTAGTGAGACCCTGTTTCAAAATAAAGAATTAAAAATAGGGTTGGGGGTGTAGCTCAGAGGTAGAATGCCTCTGGGTTCAACCCCCAGTACTGCAAAAAAAAAAAAAAAGAAAAGAAATAGGTCTGGGGGTGTAGCTCAGAGGTAGAATGCCACTGGGTTCAAGCCCCAGCACCACACACACACACACACAAATTTACAAATCTCTAAACTTATGCCCCTGCACCACCTCTACCGGACCCCCAGCTGAGGACAACTAACCTAGATTGGAATGACGGCCTATTTGTTGTCTGCTTTCCAAACAATCTTCATTACTTGGCACCTGTCTAAGTTCTATTCTACAGTTCAGGGAT
The DNA here is from genome assembly GCA_004027185.1 of Glis glis. Lineage (NCBI taxonomy): Eukaryota > Metazoa > Chordata > Mammalia > Rodentia > Gliridae > Glis > Glis glis. The sequence continues at coordinate 3,574 of PVJS01001735.1, forward strand.
TAACCTCTGGACTTGGACATGGCTGAGGTCTCTAGGAAACTAATTAAGGGGCCTAGACTCCTGGGGATTGCCAGAGTGCAAGTCACTTTCTCCAGAGAAATAGCCAGATTCCACTGGCTGTCCAGGAAGGGCTCATAGCCAAACTGCACTTCTAACAGTCTCTTCCAAGCTCTGAAGGGACGGTGGCATGGCTCTTGCTTCCTCTTTATAATGATGAGGCAAAATAAGTTGAGGCAACAAAGTCTTCCTTTAAAGAAAAGATGGGTGTACTGGCTTGAATCACCCAGGATGGCTAGATTCACCATTTGGGTCTCTTGGGTCTTTCATTGGTACCCATCCCTTTCGACAACAGCATTCAGTATATTAACTCAATGGACCAATTTCATTGCTGGTGCTTTTTGGTAGAGGGAACCTTAATGGCTGACGTATGCCCAATTAACTGGTTAAATTGTAAGCAATGCGGTATTTTATTCATAGCTCTACACCATATAACTAGACAAATTCTGAATGGAATTAAAAAGCTAAATGTTAAACAAATTACATGATCAAAAGCTAGAATACAGTATTGCTGAGTGTTTATTACATAATTTGGGGCTGGAGGAAGTTACAGAAACTACAAATATTGAGAGATCTGACCACATAAAATTTAACTTGTATGTATCAAAAGCATAGTAAGAAAAACATAAAGCAAAAGTATTTGCAAGTACATAAACAATGGATGACATCCTTCCTTTTTGTTGTTTTGATTTTTGTTTTTGGGGGACTGGGGATTGAACCCAGGGGTGCTAATACCTCTGAGCTATACCCCCAACCCTATTTTATTTTTATTTCATTATTTACTTATTGGTGGTGCTGGAGATTGAACCCAGGGGCATTCTACCTCTGAGCTACACCCCCAGCTCTGTTTTATTCTTTTATTTTGAAACAGAGTCTCACTAAGTTTTGGAGGGCCTCACTAAGTTGCTGAGGCTGGCTGCAAACCTGTGATCCTCCTGTCTCAGCCTCCCAAGTACTAGGATTACAAGCATGTGCCACCACACCTGCTTTTATTTTTTTATTTTGAAACAGGGTCTTGCTAAGTTACTGTGCACCGCTGGCCCTGCACCTGTGGTTCTCCTGTCTCAGCCTCCTAAATACTGGGATTACAGATATGCACCACTGTGTCTGGCTGACGATGTCTTTCTTACATAAAGATGGACAGGAAAACTGAGAAAGAAAAAACTTCGATGAACACTTGTTGCTTTTAGGGTGACAGGGACTCCACGATAATGAATGTGAGCTGCCATGCTGGTGTCATCTTCTAGATAATAGGTGGCAGGAAATAAAAGAAACTCAGCCTCAGGCCCTGAATGGGAAAAGATGGTGTTACCTCGGCCTTGGAAGCCTACAGTAATATATGCTCAGGGAAGGCTAGTCTCAGAAACAAGCCAAAAAGACACCACTGATCGCAAGCTGGCCCTCATGTCCTGAGTCATGTATTCATTGCCGTCCCCATTGTTCAGGAACTCAGGGCATGGGGTGGAAGTCCTGTCACTGGGGAGGTCTGGGGCTGGCTTTCAGGAAGACAGTATCTTGGAATCAGCTTATTTTTTACCATGAAGCCATTTGTCTCACAAACGCCCCCACTGTCAATAGCTGGGGTGATGGTTAAGTCTGAGGTTCCTTACTGATAGTGATGGCGCCACCCGGCTCCTCATCCTCCTCCCACCACCCTGGCTACAGAGTTTGCCACCGATTCCTAAAACTGTGCCAATCACAGGAGGCTTCACAGAGACAGTTGAAGGAGTAAGAAGGGCAAAGGTGCATGCCTGGGTTCAAAAATCTCAGCTACAACATGTATTGGCTGTGTGAGTTTGGGCATGTTACAAATCTGGTTTGAGTCTTAGTTTTCCTGTCTGTGAAATGGGCAAAATGGTGCCTTCTTGTTCAGGTGCTATGAAGATTAATGAGAAAGCCATGCACAATATATAACAAGAGCCCAGCAAATGGTGACTATTACTCTGCCTCATTTGCTTATTTACTGACTGTGTGCCCTGCGCTGTATCAGGTGATGAGATGGTGCCCAGGTGGTGCGTCTGTCTTTTTGGAGGTCCCAGTCTACAAGAAAGCCCAGTGACTTGAGAGAATGCTACCAAGCTGTAAGTAAGATGCTCTGCGTGCCTCTGCCTTCCCCAGGAGCTCCCGGGCGCCTCCACACAGGCTGAAAGAAGTGGTAATTCAGCTGCTTATTGACTTTCTGAACAAGCCTCATTTTCCTTTCTATCTGCAAAGATCATCCCAAACCCTTGATTTCATGCAAATTCACTTTCTGATTTCTCCAGCCCATGCTGTCTTTTTTATTTTTGGCTCTTGGCTTGTAGTGGAAAGGACTGAAGTTTAGTCAATAGGCCACCCTAGCATAAGAAGCACTCCTAATGAAGGAAAAGAGGCAAGTGCCTATGAGCCATGTCGAATAGAACATGATTCACCCTTCCCTCCTGGGTGGGGGTGTGTGGGGGAAGGTCGAGGCTGATCTGTCATGCAGACGGCCGGGATAAGGTAATCACTTCTCTGGCAGGTCTGTCTCCCCTGGATAATGAGGCTTTAATAACACGTTGCCTGAAGAGGCAGTTGTGGATGGGCCTCCAGAAGAACAAACGGATCAACAAGGCAGGGTTTAGGGCAATTGTTATGAAAATTGCTGCTGCTTCAGAATATCGCCACTCCCTCCCCCACCCCACCGCCTTCAGTTACCTACCCAGAGCTGCACACAGCAGGCTAAAATTAAGCAGGAGGATCGGATCTCAAAAGGCTGTTTCTCAAGTTCAGAAGACAATAGCTGGTGCTGTGTTAGATTCAGCCCAAGGTGAAACAATGCCTGCCCACCACCCCGGCTGGAGATGCAGGGAGATGCTTGGAATGGAGAAAGAGCTTGTCAGAGGGCTTGGTTTCCTTTATGGTCTGACCTAGAGACTACAAGCGGTCAGGTCAGACCAGGCTTGAGGAAGGTCATCAAGACAGTCGAAGGCCTGAGGAAATCTGAACCTCACCCCTGCCTGGCGAAGGCCTGTCCTCCGATTTATCTCCTGGGTCTATCTTGGGTCCTAAATGAGCAGTTTGAGCTGGGTGTGGTGGTGCATGCTTGTCATCCCAGTACTTGGGAGGCTGAGACTGGAGGATCACAGGTTCGCGGCCAGCCTCAGCTACTTAGTGAGGCCCTCCGCAACTTAGTGAGACCCTGTTTCAAAAATAAAGAATAAAAAATAGGGCTGGCGGTGTAGCTCGGAGGTAGAATGCCCCTGGGTTCAATCCCCACTACCGCAAAATAAATAAATAAATAAATAAATAAATAAATAAATAAATGAGCAGTTTGATTTAGGCAGTCCAGAAGGAAAGGAATCTGTCACAGAATCAATGCCCAAGAACTGGGATTGGCAAAGCCAGTGCAGCTTGGATTTATTTACACTGAGGGTAAAACTCTGCTCCTAATAGCATGGGGCTCTTTGAGGGCAGAACTTCATCCCTGTGACTGCACCCAGAAGGTGCTCAGTAGATTCAACATCTGTTGTATGAATGAATGAATGAATCTTTGATGCACTTTTTTTTTGGTGTGGTACGGGGTTTGAATCCAGAGGAGTTGTACATCCAAATTATACCCCCAACCCTTTTTATTTTTTGTTGTGAAACAGGGTCTGGCTAGGTTGCTGAGAGCCTCGCTAAGTTGCCAAGGCTGGTCTTGAACCTGTGATCCTCCTGTTTCAGCCTCCCGAGTACTGGGATTACAGGCATGTGCCACCACTCCCAGCTTCTGGTGCACGTTTTGACTTCCTGTTCCCTGATCCTAGCATCCATGGCTGATGAATGGGTCAGAGTGCAGGTGCTGAACCTGGACAAATCTGGGTTTGACTATTAAGTTTTTGGCCAAATAACTTAGCCTGTCTATGGCTCTTTTTTTCCTAGCAGGAAAGTGGGAAAATTATAATAATGTCTACTTTATAGGGTTATTGTTAGAAATAAATGAATTAATATGATGCTTTTGACGTACATAAAATGCTGTCTGGTACATACCAGTTGCTCAATAAATGTTGCTAATTTTATTACTAGTATTTTTTTCCTTCCTTAACTGCAACGGACTCCAGCATCTGACTGAAGGTTTCTTGCGCCCTGCAATTCATTCTCAGAAGAACCCTTTACAGGCAGAAATCAGATCCTGTCCTCCCCTTTAGTGGCTTTCTATAGGGCTAATAGTCAAAGCCAGTCATCTGGCTAAAGACTTCAAGGCCTTGGGCAATCTGGCTCCTACCACCTCCTGGAACCGCTCTGGGCGGCCCAGTTCCCTGTCACACTGCCACTTTGAGATATGACAGTTTAAACCTTAATTTCATCCCAGAACTGAATTTTAGGGACTACGGAGGTAGGAATTTCTTCTCTGTCAGAAGGCTCCAGTCAGAGAACATGATGGAGGATGTGGGGGATGTGCCATGAACACATCTTCCACAGGAGCACATTTTTTTGTGTGTCACCAGGTTTCTTCCTCAAAACCTTGTGGTCTGTTTCAGAGGCTCAGAGGTACCGGGTTTTTAAAATCTATGTCATGAGCCAGGAGTTGTGGCTCATGCCAGTAACCCCAACACTTAAGAGGTTAAAACAGGAGGATCTCAGGTTCAAGGCCAGCCTCAGAAACTTAGCTATACCTTGTTTCAAAGTAAAAATGAAACAGGGCTGGGGGTATAGCTCAGAGGTCGAATGCCCCTGGGTTCAATTCCCAGTACACCCCCCAAAATCCATGTCATGAATAAACACGAAGAAAGCATATATAAACATTATATGATGGGAGCCTGTCTGTTGTAACAGAATTAACTGTTCTTCTAAAGTAGCCCAGGACAAAGTATATTTTTCTTGCTTGTTAAAAAATTATGCAAAGATAAGAACTTTGTTAGAGCCAAATACTTTTAGGGGGTACATTAAGGTCACTTCCAGTTACCCAGCCTTTCTGGGCCTGGGCCCCATCATTGACCATTTGGCCTCCTCCATAGAGTCTCAGAACTTCTCTATGCTAGTTGCTCTGAGTGAAATGGGCTCAAAAAATAAGCTCTCTCATGCCCTCCAACAGCCCTATGCCTGACTTGAATTCATAAGATAAAAGGTAGAGGTGATAGCTTTCAAAACGTAAGAAAGTACGATGATAAACCGCAGTCCATGGAGCGCCTGTGTCAGGGATGCCATGGAGCGCCTGTATCAGGGATGCCATGTCTCAACACTGACCCAGGAACCTGGGGAAAATCTGTCCTCTGTGAAGCCTGGTAGGCTGATTCCCTTCCACATTTCCATCTGCAAACATGTTCAGCACGTTCTGCACAAAGAAAATGGCAGCGGGCCGAGGTCCTGTGTGCCATAGGGTGACCTATCCCCGGTTTCTCTTAATTGGCCATTGGTTTGGGTGAGTTTTATGACATAGCCCAGCCTTGGGTGCCCCAGCAGGACCCCTGATGCAGCCAGACCCTTGCACTCTACCTCTTCAGCGTGCCTTCTCTGTCCTGTCCCCACCGCCACTCCTTTTGTGCAGGAACACATCCTCTGTCACCTGGCTCCCTGCCACAGCCTCCTAGTGCATCTAGCTCAGCTCCCCCTGGAGCCGTCCCTCTTTCTGCTTCTTTTCTTGCACAACATCCTCTCCATTTGTAAGCACGCCTCCTTCCTGTGATTGTTTGATGAACAACTGTCTTCTCAACCAGTCTGCAAGGTTCATGATGGGAGGGGCTGCAGCTGTCCTCACCATCGAGTCCCCAGAACAAGCTGGGGCCAGCTGCAGGCCTCCCCCTCACACCTTCCAACCCATTCTTCACAGGTGCCCCAGCATCCTTTCTGAAGGCCGCTTGGAGCACCTCTTTCTTTTTTTTTTTTTGCGGTACCGGGGATTGAACCCAGGGGCGTTCTACCTCCGCGCTACGCCCCCGGCCCTATTTTTTATACTTTGTTTTGAGACCGGGTCTCACGAAGTTGCGGAAGGCCTCACTAAGTAGAGAGAGAGAGAGAGAAAGAGAGACAGGGAGAGAGAGAGAGAGAGAAAGAGAGACAGGGAGAGAGAGAGAGAGAGAGAGAGAGACCGGGAGAGAGCATGCGCGCGCGCCCGCGCGCACACGTGCGAGCTGAGGCTGGCCATGAACCCGGATCCTCCGGTCTCCGCCTCCCAAAGTACTGGGATTACAAGCGTGCGCCACCACGCCCGGCTGTCTTTCTCTTTTTAAAAAAGCTTTCGTGGGAACTCTAATACCATATCGGCCCTTCACAATTTGCCTCCTTCTGGGTTCTATGATTTAATCTTCTGCCAGCTCCCCCAAATCTTGCCTATTTGTAATTCCTCAAAAATGCCCTACACAGGCTGGAATGCCCTTCTAGTTATCTTCCAAAACCTTCCACAGGGCCACCCCTTCCATAAAGCCTTCCCTGACCATGCCAAGCAGAGTTCAGCACTTCCTCCTCACTGCGCCCAAGTATCCTTTTGCAATGATCACGCAGTGTCATAGCTGCTACACTTGTCCACGAGTTCCCCAGGAACTCTCATTAATTAAAAGGAGTCTCTCATTAATCTCCATGACCCCAGGGCCCAAACCAGAACTTGGCATAGAGTGTCTTCTCCAAGAATGTTTGTTAAATGGATGAGCTCACTTTGGAGTAGATACCCATTCTACCCAGGGGAGACTCACAGGCTGCACATTTAGAGCTGAGATGCATAGGATCATCAGGTTCTCATCCATAATCAAAATCTGATTTTAGTATGCTATTCTTTAGAATTCAGTACCACAGGAAAGTGACCCAGCCTTTAAAAGAGACTCAACTTCCACCTCAAAGCATATGGGTGTGGGATTCCCACACTTGTTAATTCCAGGTAAGAAGGTAGAAGATGCGCTTGAGTCATAAAGATTTGGGTTTGCATCCTGTTCCTGGCTCTGTGATCTTGGATAAGTCCAGTGTCTCTGGGAGCCTGAGTTTCCTATGGTGGTATCTGTGTCATCTGTAGTGTGGATTAAAATGAGAGGGCAGATGTGTGTGTTTGTCATAATACACATTGTCCAGTGCATGGTATTTACTCCCCTTTCTGTCTCCAAAGAGAATGCCTGGAACCTTGATTTCAACTCTGAGCCAAGAGTACATGAAGCCCGGCTCCAGACTTGGCCAGCCCCTGGCAGACAGGCAGCGCAGCAGTCCCTGGGGCGGGGGGTGAGGTGTATGTGGGCAGGGTCTTCAGGATCCTCTAGGATCGCTGGAAGAAGCTGGCATTCCTATGACCCAGACAGGCTGGGCGGGGTGGATACAGTGCCTCATGCTCCTGGTGGGCATATGAATCCCTCCCTGATAGAGTGTGGAAATTTTCCATAACTGTCATGGAAAATAGAAGCTTCTAATTTTGCCTGGCACTGCGAAAGCTCCTTCCATTAAAATAATTCCTGGGGAGACAGAATGATCTTAAGAGAGGTATTATTTTTTATTAGAAAAGTGTCAACCCAGCTATGCCATGAAGCTGACTCCATGGCAGACTATAGAAAAGGTTGGCTGACGTCATCTTTTGAGGGACAGAACCTGCATTTAATCTCCAATCAGAGTTAGGTGGAGGAGGTTGAGTTTGTCCGCAGGTGAGATCAGGGTCACCACGTGTTCTGTTAGCTGTCCACATTCCTGCTCTGGGCCACCTCTGTCCCAGCCCCGCTTATTCTCTGTTTGTCTACTTATATGGTGCATGATGATGTTTCTGTCAACAGTGGAGTGGACTGCATGTGTGATGGTCACATATAGCTAGGAATGTAGTAGGCTAGATCATCTAGGTTTGTGTACGTGCCCTCTATCCATGCTTGCACAATGACGAAGTCACCTAGTGTTTGGGTTCTCAGAATATAACCTTGTTGTTAGGCTGCACACGACTATAAAGAAGGCAGTTTTTTTCTATGCATTCTCACCCAGATGTATGTCATCTATGAAACAAGACCTTTTGTTTCTCTTTTGCTAACATTCATGAGCGTGCTGGAACCCTAAGGTTTCCATAAATTCTCTAATCAGGAAGCCATTGCTTTGTGGAACATGTGCATTTCAGCAAAGTTGGCTATAAAACAATCCTTCAAAAAGCAAACCCTATTTCTCTACTGCTTCCCTGATGTAATAAAAATATGTCCCCAAGAACAAAACTCCTAACAGTCTGAACTGAGAACTTTACTTAAAGACTTTCTTAAAGAAAATGGGATCTTTCTCTCTACTTCCTCCTTCACATCTTGGGATACTTTGATTTTGTACTCTGAGAGCACAAAACTGGTCCGAACACCTTCTCTTCCTCCCCTTAGGTCATTTGCAGTTTGTAATAGAAGTGGCTTGGAGATAATAAGCCGCCAGCAGGTGCACTATCTGTCATGTCCAGACAGGCCCCAGCTCTCCCACCCGAGTGTCGAGCCCCCACTCCTCCCCTTTAGGCCAGCTCCTGTCACCAAAGTGGCTCTGAAAAACAACCCAGCCCTCTGAGAGAATCCTTAGTTCTGAAGTGGAAGGAAGATGAAAAGTCAAGAACGACTTATAGGATCTGACGGGAGGGCTCGTTCCTGCGGGATCTGGCTACCTATACAATGCTTGTGATTTAAAAAAAAATCTGTCTGCATGACCTGAAATCCTACCAACAGGATACTTGCTCAGGTTAACACACTCCTCACTTCTGAAATGCACAGATATGACCATGGTTTCCATCTCCTCAGTATACAGATGAGGTTGGATCAGACCCACATTTCTTATCCTGTGGTCCTAATGCCATCTGTCTTCGAATCTTGCAGTGGCATTTTTAATAATGTACATTTCTTTTTAAAATTTTATTAGTGCATTGCAATCATACATCTTGAAGGATTTCAGGGTGGTTGACGTATACATGAACTCATCGGTCAATTAGCCCTCCCCAGTTCCCACCCCCCTGCCTCCCCCTCCCTCCTTCCCGTTTTCAGCATAATAGTTGACTTTGATATCTCTGTGTAAGTCCATCCTGTGCACCAGTTTGTTTCCCTCTCCTTCCCTCCCTTCTCCCCCAGTTAGTTCGCCTTCTTCGCTCATCTGAGGTTTTCTCTCTTTGTTTGGAGTCCCTCCTGTGTGGGGTCTTGGATCATCCTCCCATGACCTCAGCACTGGGGTTCTCCAGGGTGGGGCCAAGGGCTCACCTGCCCTGTGTCCCCAGTGCCGGGGGTCTCTGGGGGCGGGGCCAAGGGCTCACCCACCCGCATCCCCAGCACTGGGGGGAGGGGTTCTCTGGGGACGGGGCCAAGGGCTTGCCTGCCCCGTGTCCCCAGTGCTGGGGGGGTCTCTGGGGGTGGGGGCTGAGGGCTTGCCTGCCCCATGTCCCCAGCACCAGGGGGTCTCCAGGGTGGGGCCAAGGGCTCGCCCACCCTGTGTCCCCAGCACCAGGGGGAGGGGTTCTCCGGGAGCAGGGCCGAGGGCTCACCTGCCCCGCATCTCCAGCGCTGGGGGGGTCTCTAGGGGTGGGGCCGAGGGCTCTCCCACCCTGTGTCCCCAGCGCTAGGGCAGGGGTACCCGGGGGTGGGGCCAAGGGCTTGCCCGTCCCTAGTCCCCAGTGCCAGGGGGAGGGTCTCTGGGGGTGGGGCCGAGGGCTCGCCCACCCCGTGTCCTCAGCGCCAGGGGGAGGGGTTCTCTGGCCAAGGGCTGCTCTGCATGTGTTCTCAGTGCTGGGCCGCTGGGGAGGGGGCCATATCTCATCTACCTATGTCCTCAGTTCTGGGGTGTTCCAAGATGGTGTTGGGCTGCTCATGGGGGTTGTGGCTCGTTGGCTTGTGTTCGCAGAGTTGGGCTGCTCCTGTGTATGGCCACCTCTTCTTTGTCTCTCCTCATTGCACTCGTTGTGGGAGCAGAGTCTTACGGCCCACCCCTTGAAACCATCGTTGTTGTAGTTGCGGGTCTGGATTGACTTGGGCTTCATCATGTTCCAGAGTTGATTGGTTTCAATGGTGGTCTATAGTCGCTGGTTTCACAAGGATCTGCTGTCTCTGCTGTTGGTCTCCGGGAGTCGCAGTGTAGGCATGGCCCCGCATAGATGGCGGTTTTGCCTCCGCTCTCCACTTACCAGGTGAAATGCATGGAGTTCTGTTTAGCCCCCGCTCTGTCCGCTGCCTCGCACTCCACTGCTCTTTGGCTCTCTTTGTTTTGTTGAGTTTTGTCTGCCCCACTTTTCTTGTTAAGAAGCAGTCTTCCCGCCGGCCGATTTCGGAGTTTCAGAGTGCTGGCGACACGCTGCCTCCCTTTATCTCACTCACCTGTGTTCTTGTTGGGCAGTTCCAGGGGGCCATGCCATGTCCGCCCATGTCCTCAGTGCTGTGGTGTTCTATGCCAGTGCTAGGCTACTCCAGGGGGGCCATGTTTCACCCGCTCATTTTCTTGGTGTTGGGCTGCTCCTGTGCCTGACCGCCTCATCTATGTCTCTCCGTGCTGCTTTCTTTGTGGGAGCTGAGGCTCACATCCCACCCTTTGCAATCGTTGCCATTGTATGTGTGGATCCTGTTTGACTTAGGCTTCATCATGGTCCGAAGTTGACTGCTGTAGATGCTGGACTATAATCACTGGTTTCACAAGAATTAGCTGTTTCTTTGCTGAGGGATTCCGGGAGCCGTGTGGCTCAGCCAAGATGGCGCCTTTGTCTCTGCTCTCCGCTCACCAGGTGAAGTGCTTTGAGCTCCCCGCCGCCCTCTGCTCTTTCCACTGCCTCGCATTCTGCTGCACTTGGGCTCTCATTGTTTTGTTGAGTTTTGGCTGCCCTACTCTTCTTTTCAAGATGCAGTCTTCCCGCCGGCAACACACTGTCTCTTGCTATCCCGCCATCTTGGTTCTCAATAATGTACATTTCTGGACCCTACCCTGGAACTACTATAAATGGATACCTAGAGGTGGAGTCAGGGAAGTCCTAAATTTAGCCACCTCCCCAGGTGGTTCTGGTGTGGTTTGAAGACCACTGACCTCAGTTATGACTGTTCATACTGTGTTTATTCACACTTTGGGGTGAACTAGTTCATTCCATCTGTTTTCTTGCAGTTCCTTCACTGAGGTCTGCTGGATGGAGGAGATGGGGATTTGGGTGTGGGGAGGGGAGATTTGGGACTCAAGCTGGAACACGCTGGGAGTTAGGGCAGGGCTCGGTTAAGGACTAGAGGCTGCACTTGGTAGAGAAATCTTATTCTCCTTATCTTTCCTTTCATCCCATCCTTTCATGCCCTACCCCTCCCCTTTGAGACAGAACTATAGCTTAGTGGCAACTCATCCTTATCATAAGACAGAGATGTTTATATGGGATACAATATCAATATGAGAGCTGTAATATTTGGCACCCAGATGACTCAAGGTTAAAGTGCTCACCCAGGAGAGGAAAAACACACCTTTGAAATGGACCTAAAGCTGATTAACCTTCCTAAATTCTAGCCCATCCCTACACCAACAGTTTATATGAATAAAGCTAGCTGTCTCCCTTGGTTCTGAGAACCAGCTTAACACACTTGATCAATGCTGGGTCTCCCTTGAGCAAGAAGTCCCAATAAAGAGTCCTATTCCTGTAATTTTGCCTCTATCAGATTCTTCTGATGGAGAGTACCAGGACTCAGCAAGCTGGCATTTCTCGGCTTTTGTGTGCTGGTCTGGGACTGCACTCCTAAGGCCCACAGGGCTCTTGTGAAAAAAGCTTTCTCTAGATTTCTAGAAGCTGCCTTTCAAAGAGGACTCCTGAACAGCCTTTAGAAACCCAATTTTCCCTTGACCATGGCAGAAGCAGAGTTGCAGGTAGTTGGTTCAAAACCAGGCACAGTGGTGCACATCTATAATCCTAGTACTTGGGAGGCTGAGGTGGGAGGATCAGAGGTTCAAGGCCAGTCTCAGCAACTTAGAAAAAATAAATGCCCCTGGGTTTAATCCCCAGTACCAGCAAAACAAAACAAAACAAAACAAAACAAAACAAAACAAAACAAAAACAAAAAACAAAAACAAAAGTGGAGGTGAACGGTTTCCTGCAGTGTGTTCCAACCCAAATTGAATCTTCTGAGTCTATAGAAACAGGTCAGAGGGGCCCGTCTTACGTTATAAACTCAAAATTCCACAGGAGGATGTCACTAATTGGGTGGGCAGAGGAAGACCCAAGCTGGGTGGGCAGCCTGGGATGGGCGGCTCTGGAGCGGGCGTGCCCTGAGTGGGGTCATTTGATTTTATCATCAGCAGGGCTTTGAGTCCCCTAAGTCTCATGTATCCTCACATGGATTTTTTATTATCAAAGGAGATCTCTTGGGGGTAACACGCTTCAGAGAGCAGTCAAAAGGTAAAAGATGGCATTTACAAAAATCCATTCTTTCCTCTCTCTACTTCACTGCTCTATTGACTTCCTGTTCAATCAAGTTCTATTTGCAGCTACACATCCCATTTCAGGAACTGCCAAGGCGATGAATACCCTGTCTTCTCTTCACTGCACTTGCCCCCCGCTCCTCAGCCCTACCCTGGAAAGGCTGGGGTTCTCTTTGGTTGGGTCCTTCATGTCCAGGAAGTCTTACCCCAGTCCTAGCATATGGGAGTCAGTTGCTTTGCCCTTCCTCTTGATTTTACCTTTCCCCGTGACTTCCTGACCCAGAGACTCCAGCTCAGACCACCTGCCTTAGTCCTTGTATAGATTAGCTGAGCCACATCTGGCTGAGAATTGTGGCTAGATCAGCCCTACTTTGAGTCACAGCCTTTTCCATGTTCCCATGGGCTCACACAGGCTCCCTGCAAGGGGGAGGGTTGCACAGAACAGCCAAGGAAGTAGAGATGGGACAGAAGCCCATGCCGTCAGATGCCTAGTCTTGCTTATCCTGTTACCTTCAGTCTGGCTTCATTTCTCCTGTTTATTTCCTCATTCTTGTTCATAAAGCATTTAGTGGGCAAATACTCTTGTACCAAGGCATCGTGCGTGACTGGAAATGAAGGAGGGACATTGGGGCCTGACCAGAGGGTAAGAGCCTTTGTTCCTCGGCTCATATCTTCATGTCCAGTAACAATGCATGTCATGCTGAGTGGATGTGTTTAGCACATCTAGAGAAAATTTGCTTTTGTGCGACTCAAGCTCGTTCCCCCCCTTTAACAGTTAGCTGCAGAGTATTGGAATGATATATAAGTACTCCAACTGATGCAATAACATGCTTGGCCTGAGCTGGTGGTCAGTTTGTCAACCGGGCCACTGCCCAGAAAGGATCACAGAGCACCAAATCAGTACCCAGTCATCTCTGCTTGCTGCTTAACCTCCCTCCATCCCCCCATTTCCATTACCATCACTACCCTTTATTGAAGACTTATTATAAGCCAAGCACTCTATGTATCTCATTCTTTTAATTGGAACCTAACACCAACCTTGTGAAGTTGGCTCTCATCCTTTCAGAGTTGGGGAAATCGAGGCCCATGCACTTGCCCAAGGCCACACAGTGAATTAGAGGCAGAGCTCAGACCGAAACCGAGCATGTCTGACCCCCAGCTTCAGAGGCGTGAAAGAATGTTCTCATGGCCACACAGCATATAAGGGACAATAGTGCACCTCCAGGTGCATTTCTCGGCGCCAGGCCTGGCACTTCCTCTCTGTGGACACACAGGCTATTTCTTTTTTTGCCACAGAGAGTAAGAGCCTCTGAGGTTCGGCAGCACTGGGGGCCCACCTGGCTGGGCAGGGCAGCATGGTCCCTGGCTCTGAGCTGAGTAGCATGGCAGTCACTGCACTCGGTCCTTAGACACAAGAATCTTCCCCCGATGGGAGATTTCTCCAGAAGCAGGGTGCGTGAGGCCCCCACTGTGAGGTGGGACTTGCTCAGGGATCTTTGTGGCTAAGCCATTTCCAATGGTTGAAAAACTTAAATGCCAGGCCACCGAGGACCCCCTGCGGACAAGTGTCGGGAAGCGCTCAGCTCTACTGGTCCCAGCTGCTGTGCTTATGGCTAGAGGCCTGATCTCCTTTCAAGATTCTCGCGGGAGGTTGATGAAGGCAAGGACAAGTGCTGGAATTGGGTGGGTCTGGGGAAGAACTTAGCCAGGAGACACATAAACTACCTCATGTTCAGACTACATAAGCTACCTCATCTATCCACAGAGGCTTAAGGTCATCAGCCAGGAAATGCCTGTGTCAAGGTGTAAATGTGGCCCTGCCAGACTTTTTCATTAGACCCTGCTCAGTGACACTGGTGACCCTCCTGAAGCCAGCCTGGTGCTCCCCACAGAGAGAAAGAGTTTTGGATCTTTGTAGACATAGGTGCAGTGGCCTCTGGCTCTACCTCCATGGGTTCGTCTGCCTGCGAGGTCAGCTGGGGCACCCACAGCAGCTATTTCTGGACCCTGATACGAGTGCCTTGCCTCCTATCCAGGTCACATGCCTCTGGCCTCCCCTGCCTGAGCCTCCTCTCCAGTTGCAGAAGCACACGGTGCTGCGGGACATTCTTGGTGCCTGTGCATAGGTGCTGGTGTGCCAGGAATTTGCAAAGAGCTGCTTACTTGTGCCCACTTGCACACCTACCTCGCCTGCTTGTAGGCATGGCTGCCTCAGGGCTGCCCGGGAAGTGCAGGTAAGTTAACAGATTTGACTCATAAGAGACAGAAGATGGGAAAGATCTGACTTATCAATTCTCTATTCTCACCCTGACGGACTACACTGAGATGTGATGTTTCCATATAATCTCTGGAGCGATCCATCATGCTGGATCGAGGGGAGCAGCCTGCGTTTGCCTTCCCCATCCCTTCCTTCACACACCTCCGGGGCAGACACCTTGTCCTGGCTCACCCTCTTCCCAGATTTCGCTTTCCTTTCCCCTTCAGTCTTATTTTCCTTGGATTACAACTCCCTTGCTCTAATAAAGTGTTGGCAGGCAAGTTTTGCCCGGGTTCTGTTTTCTAGGCAACATAGGCTAAGATGCTGCTGATAATAATAATAATAATAATAATAATAATGAGTTCCTTACATTTAATTGAGCTTACTGTGTGTTATATATCTCATTGAGTTCTCACCCTATCCTATGAAGCAGGCATTATTATTATCCCTATTTTTATAATAATTTTATTAGTGCACTGCAATTATATATCAGAGTGAGGGTCAGTGCAGTACAGACATACATGCACACAGCTCTTGTATTTCCTTCCACATCCCACCCTTCCCCCTCCTTGTACATGTTAGTGAAATCGATAGTAATACCTTCATATTTTGCCATAGTATTATTTGAACTGTTCTGTTCTCAATCCTCCTTTTTCCTCTCCCCCGATCTCCTCTCCACATTATTTAAAGTTCCTTATGTTTCCTATTTTCCTCTAGCTTCTACAAATGAGATAAAATATACAACCCTTGACTTTCCGAGGCTGGCTGATCTCACTTAGCATAATATTCTCTTGTTCCATTCATTTTCCTGCAAATGGCATATGTTTATTCTTCTTTATGGCTGAGTGTAATTTCAGTGTGAATAAAGCACATTTTCTTTATCTGTTCATCATCTCCATTCTAAAGATGAGGAAATGAGGGTTCAGAGGAGGTAAAGAATGTGCTTGTGGCCACACAGCATAGAAGTGGCAAAGTGAGGATTTAACCCGGTTCTTTTGTCCTTCCAAGTTCAGAACCTGAACTCTAAACCACCCTTGAATGAGGTTACTTTGAACCTTGAAAAATACCAAAGAGGCCTGAGTTTCTGCAAGGAGCAGCTGCAAGAGACTCCCAAGGAGTCCCAGGAAGCCCAGAGAGATACACGGCGAAGAGCCCTGGGATACTCACGTTGTAAATGCTGGGTTGTACTTTGCACCTTGGTAGTAAGAATACAGGTTGAACATCCCAATCATGAAGGCCACAAATACCATGATGAAAATGACCATGAACTTGAAGATGTCTTTCACAGTTCTCCCCAGGGAGATCTGCAGGGGCCCGAAACTCTCGTTGGCTGGCAGGATGTACGCAATGCGAGAGAAGCTCAGCACGACCGCGATCGCATACAGCCCTTCCGAAATGACCTGAGGGTCTGAAGGCCACCACTTGTCCCTGGCTAAAAGAAAACAATCTGGTTACTCACTGGGGGACGGGATCTGCTCTGGAAGAGAAACCGGTTAGGCATCGTTAGTGGTCTCCAACCACATGACTTGCCATTCCTGCCCGGCCCTTAGGTTAATCCCAATACCCAGAAGATGCCACCTTCTTGAGATATGCCAGCCTACCTGCTTGGAACCCACTTCCCTCATGTCAAGGTGATTCATTCCCAATCATCCTTTAAGAATCTGCTCACTCAGGTGGCACCTCTTCCAGGAAGCCTTCTGTGACTCCCACAGGCCAGTTGGGATCCCCGTTTCCTTGTGTGCTTCCATGGCATCCTGTGCATATCTTGCCATGCTGTTTGCTATTATTCCACTCCCCCTTACCAGTGTTTAAGCTCTGCACACAGGAGTTGTCCCACTCACGAGGGAAGCAACAGGAGGGGTAGGAATGAGAACAGGTTTGGAGTCAGTCAACTAACCTCCTTGAGTCTCATTCCCCTCATCTGCACATTAGGGATAAAATCAACCTCACAGGACTGAGAGGAGGATGAATGAAATCAGACATGCAAGTGCTCAGCACAGGGTCTGGCACACAGCAGGTACTGACAAACGCTTGCTAAATGGCTGAAGGAACTCCTAACCACAAGTTCAGAGTAGCCACAAGTTGAAACAAACGAGCTCACACAGGGACCAGGAATCTGAAGGATCTTGCCTGAGAAAATACTCTTGGGTCTTGTTCCCCAGGTAGTGTGTGCTGAGAAAATGGCTCCCTAATTGAGCTAAGGCCCCCAAAGTGGCGACTGGCCAGACGGGTTTGTCACGACAGCTCTGTTGCAGGTGGACAAGAGTCCTGGGGCTGATCCTGAGCTAGAGAGACTCTGCCTGTGGTCTCTAGACACCACCAGGGCCTCAGCAGCAGAGCAGACCTGCACAGTGCTCCTAGTGCAGGTCTAATGGTACGAGGAGCAGCAACTATCACAAATCAGCTGCCTACTATGCGTCAAGACATTCGACTCTCAAGGGAGGGCAGCACCTCCCTCCTGGGAGAAAGGTGTGGGGCTGTCTGTGGCTGTCACAGTGACCGGGTAGGAGTATTATTGGGCTGCTTAATGTCCTGCAATGCTCCAGTCAGTCCTGCACCATGAAAATTGCCCTGCTGAAAAAGCCAATAGTGTCCCTGTTGAGAAATGCTAAGTGAAACTTAAATTGAGAAACATTGAGAAACCTAAATTAGCCCTTACACGTACATTAGCTATAATTTTCACCACAGCCCTGTAGAGTAGATATTATTATTGTCATTTTTAAGATTGGATTTGGGGTATGGGGTCCTTTTCAGAGCCCAGTAAGTGCAGTTAGCAAGGATATTACATAGCAATTCTTGGCACCCCAAGGGAGATGGAAAAGGAAGAGTTCTATTCTTTATTTTCAAAGCTAGACTCTGTTAAATAATTATAATAATAGAGAGCAGTAAGACACCTTTAGTAAGGAAAGTGGGGCTACCAAGTTTCACATAGTGCATTCTAAATTACGTTTGGAAATATAGCAACATTATAGACGCTATGTTCTCATTAACGTCATAACTCAGAAGTCCATGAAAGACAAGTAAGGCCAACAAATTATGTGTTTTCCGATATATCTGTCGCCCTCTATGGATAAATAGCACATAACATGAATAACAGGAGATAGGATGTGGCTTCTTCTATTAAAAAGAGGCTAAAAAGAATTTCTTTTTTTTTTTCTACCACTTATAATTTACCAGCTTTCGCCTCAGCTATGGTAAAGGCCACTCCAATAATCTCTTAAGATAGATTTAGCTCTTGTCAGATCCTGGTGACCAGGTCAGGACTTTTAGTGGAAAATATTCTGCTCGGAATGGCTTGGAAGAGATGTGAGGGGTGTAAAGCAAATGGCACTGTGTTGATTCAGACACAGGGAATTTCATCTGGAGCTGTTCCCACGAGAAAAATCACAACCTGAAAAATTAAAGTCGGCCCCCATTTGCTGCTGTAAAGCTTGGAAAGAACCTCTATCTGACCACAAGAGGGCGCCGTTCCCCCATAACCGGAGCACAAGTGTGCACTAAGAGCGATCTAGAAGATTTCCAAGGGCACAGGGTGAACCACAAAAGCAAGGACAATAATACCCTGTGCTTTGGGTTGGATGAGAATTAATACAATTCATAAAGGAATAGAAGTCACAAGTGGACAATGCTGCAGCCTGAATCCTGACATGAAGAAACGTATCTCTCATCTTCCCTTGCTGAACCTTCAATAGCACAGAGGGGAAAACACAGAAGCTCATTTTGCTTTAAGTCTAAATTTGCTAACCCAACAAATGCTAGTGTGTGTGTGGGAGCAGGGTGGGGTGGGAGCGCGGAGTAGATGATTTGTAATAGCACAAAGCTCTCCATTTCTCCATGGGGGTTTTCCTACCAATTTTGCATATAACACAACCTACATCGAATGTGAGGAGCAGCTCAACTTTTGCACTAAGCAGCCAGTCCTCTATAGATCATTGCTGCACCTGACCATGAAGATGCTGTGGTCACAACAGTCATCTGGTTTTACCTAATGGGGGCATTCGACACTCAAACTCTTCAAGATATAGCAGCTAGCCAGGCATGGTGGCTCACATCTGTAATCCCAGTACTTGAGAGGCTGAGACAGGAGGATTGCAGGTTCCAGGCTAGCCTTAGCAACTTAGTGAGGCTCTTAGCAACTTAGTGAGACCCTGTTCCATAATAAAAAGTTAAATAGGGCTGGGGGTGTAGCTCAGGGGTAGAATGCCCCTGGGTTAAATCCCTGGTATTGAAAAAAAATGTAGCAGCTGCCATTAACGGATGTCCACAAAGTGTCTAGATACCTTTTGTGTGTGTGTGTATGTGTGTGTGTGTGTGTGTGTGTGTGTGTGTGTGTGTGTGTATGGTACTGGGGATCGAACCCAGGGGCATTCTACCTCCGAGCTACATCCCCAGACCTATTTTATTTTTATTTGGAAACAGGGTCTCACTAGGTTGATGAGACTCTCACTACTTGCTGAGACTGTCCTTGAACCTGCGATTCTCCTGTCTCAGCCTCCCAAGAACTGGGATTACAAGCATGCACCACCACGCTTGTCTAGATACTTTTGACTGGTAACAGCAACAAATAATTCTTGTTCTGTCACCCTCTCATCATTCTCCTTTACCTCAGAAAGTAGAGTGTTTGAGAAAAAAAAAAAATGACCCAAGAGGAAGAACTGATAATAAGTATTACCATTTAGTAAGCATTGAATATTTTCAGGATGTGGTGCAAAACTCTTCACATGCACTATTTTAATTCTCAAAACAAACCTTTTGACCTATGTATTATTATCTTTGCTTTAAGAGGAGGCTCAGAAAAGTTAAGTCAACAGGGTATCACAGTAAGCTACAGAACTAGGATTTGAATCCAGCGCTCAGTAATTCCAAGGCCTGGGGACATAAACATGCCATTCGGCAATATTTTTAGTTCATCTCAAGCCAGAATTCCTGCTATGCAAAGCAATCCTGTATTTCTGGTAATATTATAAGCCCTGCCATGAAAACCTGTTTCTTTAGCTATAAAACGGAAACAAACAGAAAAGACCAATTTAGTAGGACTACTGCAAGGATTGAAGTTTATGTGTATAAAATGTCTATACAGTTCCTGACAAGTCCTCAGTAAATGGATGCTATAACTATTATTATTATTCTGGAGGCCTCAATTTACTACTTCAAATTATATGGCCTGTGGTTGGAAAGAATTAAAATTATCTTCTAAGAACCTATGTCACCATGAGAAAAGAACTTTGAACTGGAAAAGTAGGTTTTATCTTTATACAAAACAGAGATCCAATATGGATCCACATTAGGAAAAAATGTTTCACCTGCCTGCTTGCCTGCCTTCCTTCCTTCCCTCCCGTCCTCCTTTCCTTCTTCCCTTAACTCAAGGTCACTTTACCACTGAGCTACACCCCAGTACTTTTAATTTTCATTATTTATTTATTTATTTGGTACTGGGGATTGATCCAGAGGCATGCTACCACTGAGCCACACCCCAAGCCTGCTTTATTTTTTATTTTGAAACAGGGTCTTGATAAGTTGCTGAGGCTGGCCTTGAACTTGTTATCTTTCAGTCTCAGCCTCTGAAGTAGGGGGATTATAGGTGTGTGCTGCCACACCTGGCTAAAAATATGCTTCTTTCAAAAACAAAACCAAAACCCTACAGAAATGCCCCAAGAACCTTTCCAAAACAAACTCATCCTTCCTTACATAAAAAGATTCATTTCTAAGTCACTAATAATTTCCACCCTATCCAGATGCTTTTACTGAGGGAAAAGGAGCTTTTCTGGAGTCCTGGGGGATGGCATCCGGCAGTCAAGATGACCAAAGTGGGCCATGGTACAAATCACAGACTGTGGCACCAGCCTAAGTCGCCAGACAGGGCCGCGTCCCAGGGGCACCCTGGCAGAAGGTGACCGCACCCCTCCAACTCACCGAAAGTGAAGTATGCCACTTCTGGTGGAAGGGAGACGTTGTGCAGCGTGTCGTCCTGCACATACTGGTCCACGTACAGCTGGGCCTCGCTGGCCTTCAGGAAGGCCATGAAGCGCGCCGTGAAGGAGGCCACGAAGATGGACAGCATCCCGAAGTCCAGAAGGTTCCACAGGTGCAGCACGTACTCCCGCGGCCCCTCCTCCCAGATCTCCTTGCACTCGGACCAAATCATTCCTGTGGGAGGGAGAAGGCCAGGCCCATTTTCAGTTCACTTGTCATTGTGACCAAATGAAAACGTGAGCTTTATGGAGCTCGGAACGCTGTTAGCGAGAGGCAGACAGGAACGTGTCTTCAAAGCTACAGCTAGAATCTGGAGAGCCTCAGGCTGGGAGAAGACACCTCCCTTGTCTTCTCACTTGTCTTCCATAGACAAACCGTCTTCGGAAGTGAGAGGGTACTCATTCACTTACAGATTCTTGGGGGCAGTGTGGGGGATGCGTGGTGGTTGGCACATGCAGACTTCATACACTGTTGAGGTTTTATTTTTTATTTTTATTTATTTATTTTGCGGTACCGGGGATTGAACCCAGGGGTGTTCTACCTCCACGCTACACCCCCGGCCCTATTTTTTTATACTTTATTTTGAAACCGGGTCTCATGAAGTTGCAGAGGGCCTCACTAGGGCAAGAGAGAGAGAGAGAGAGAGAGAGAGAGAGAGAGAGCTGAGGCTGGCCGCGAACCCGGATCCTTCGGTCTCCGCCTCCCAAAGTACTGGGATTACAAGCATGCGCCACCACGCCCAGCTCCACTGTTGAGGTTTTAAAGAATCATTCAGTAATAAATATAGGGAAACTGAGATCCAGGGGTTTCTGAAGGTCCCATATGTAACCTAGAACCCAGTTTTCTTACCTTACACATTAGAATGCTTTTCTCTATATTTCTGTGATTGTTTTGATGAGTTTTAGTTTGGGTTTTTTTTTTCTTTTAAAGAATTTATCGGATTTTGAAGACATTGTTACATATTAAATAATGTAGAGGCATATAAAAAAAATGTTAGTAGGGTCCCCACCCCTCTTTCTAACTGGCCCTGTGAAGTGGCCTGAGCTAATACTTTGGTGTGTATCTTTCTAGACCTGCACTGTCTAATACTATAGCCACCTTGCAAATGTCTTAACAGGTGAGTATCTTCCTACCTTTTCTCAAGAGCTTTGAAGCTGAATTCCCATGATGCAAAGAGATTGCTGTTAGTAAATGTCCTGCCAGTGCCAGAAATATCACATACCACAAGCTGGCCTTCTCATCCTTCCCAGCCTCTCTATGTCCCCCCATTGCCCAGTACTCCCTCTCTTCTACCCTTAACTCTGGCTGTCGCTAGGGATCACCCTAGTTCTGTACATCCTCCTCTGGTAGAATGAGATACTTTCTGCCCTTTCAAATTTCTACTCCATCTTCTTGCCTCATAAAGTACAGGTTATATCATGGTCACTTCCCTGTTCAGACACCTGCAGTATATTACTCATAATCCCAACATAAAGTCTGGACTCTAAAGCTTGACTGTTAAACCTTCCTAGGATCTTCTACTATCTCCAGACATACTGTACTCCCGTAGAGCAGGTCCACCCAACAGTTCCACCACCAGTCATTTGCTTGTGTACCTTTCTCCCTCTTCCCTAGACCTCAAACCCAAGCACAATGGCAGATACCCACATTATAACACAGTGGCCTTTGAGGGTCCAGCTGCTGAAAAAGCCTGGAGTCAGGGATGAGGCTGGGAGCAGATAGACAATGATGGCTCTTTCTGGGCAGAGCATGGCCCACTTGATCATAGGCCCATTTTTTGGCACATGTTAGTGATGGGCAGATTGCCTACTCCTCTGGGATTCTGCCCAGGGACTGTTTTTAATCAGAATCTCTCTTTTTCTGGGTGAAAATGGACTGTCAAATAAAAGGAATTGAAATGTTTTCCTAAGACAAAAAAGTAATTTGAGAGCAGCTGTTTAGAGAAGAGTCATGGCTTGGTTTGCTGAAGATCAAATTGGAGTCCCCACAACAGGAAATATTTAAAAACACTGGCAGGTCTGTTTACAAGACTTCCCCTAACCCCTCCCCCCTTTCTTCCTTTAACAAAGCCACTTCTCAAGCATACCCTATCAAAATTTGTGTGATAATTCAGTGAAGTAATAATTTTCTTAAGACTGAAATGCATTTTTTAAATCTGTGCCTGTTCAAATAGGTACTTTAAAAATGTTATTAGAAAAATCATCACAGGCTAAAAAAATATGTTTTATGCTTTCCTCTACCCCCAAATTAGAATTCCTAATGCCTTAGTGAAACCGCTTTTAGCTGGGTATTTGTAGAACCACAAGCTCTCACTTAGGGAGATCGGCTTTAATTTAGGAAACCCTGGGTTCGAGTTCTAACTTGGTCAGTTGCTGGCAGTGTGACTGGATAAGTCCCTTGACTTGCTAGGGCCTTCAGATTTTATATTTGTAAAATGAATGGAGGTTTTGGAGTAATTTCGAGCACTGAAAGCTTTATGACTAGAAGTGCAAATTATTTACAGAAAACGGACTTTTCCGTCTGGTAGCGTAGCACCTCATTGGGCATTGTAGATCACTTCCTCATGGTTGAAGGTCTGCATCATTCTTCCTGGATTTAAATACTAACCCATCTGGCCCAGTTTGAATTATTCCTAGACCATAAGTAAAAGTAACAGGGGCCCAAGGGTTTGAGCAGCAGGCATGCTTAATGAAAAAAGAAACATGTGTAATTAAGTACTTTAGTGAGTGAAATTGAGCCCCCGACTTCCAGGGTGCCAAGGGTAGTTTAGGATTTCCTATTGGAGCTGAGCCCTGGGGTCTTTTTCCTCTAGCATGTTAATCAGAGAAGTGTTTGGAGCCTAAAGGCTCAAGGAATATAGATGCTGGGCACTTGAGCCTCCTTCAGGCAAATTTCCCATCACTCTGGGATGCCTAGAGCTCAGAGAACAAGGTCACCCATAATTAAGAAGGGTGCCTGGCAGAGAAATGTCTGGGTCATGCCAGGAAGCCTCCGGGGAAATGAGTAGCTGGATGTAGGCAGCTTCTGAGTAATGGCCTGCAGGCTGTGGAGATGGAGTCTGACAGTTGAAAAGGCACTCGCTCCCATCTGGGCCTCAAATGGTTTTCAGAAGGGCTCCCCCTTCAAAGTCCTGCGAGAGTTCAGTAGTCATAACCTCCAGGGTGTCCTCTGTCCCAGGGCCCCACATCTGCCTCTCTATTCTCTCAGGCCAACTTCTCACTATTGTTCCAGGACTGGGGTTTATCTGTGAACTCAATGGAAGGAAAATATGCCCAGAAACTCTCTACTGACTATCTCAATGGCAGGTCCTTTGCAAAAATCCAAACACTATCTTAAGGGCAGGTTCTTGGCAAAAATCAGGACTTTAGACACTTTTAGACACTTTAGACACATTTGTTTTCCAGGCAGCAAGAAAATATTCATAGATTCAAAATTTTGTAAGACAGCTCCTCCTGTTTATTCTCCTCTTTTCTGATCATAGTAGCCAACAATTATTGAGTACCTTCTAGGTGCCAAGCCTGTACTAAGTACTTTACAAACACTGGATCTTCATACTAGTCTGATAGATAGCTACTATAATTATTTCCACTTTACAGATGAAGAAAGTCATGTGCAAAGGTGGCAAGTGAGCCACACAGGCTGTGTCCAGGCTCCTTGCTGTCCACTGTGTTGTCTCCACCATGTCCTCTACTAGTCACAAGCTGACTCTTATTGGTCAGGAAATCACTGACCCACTGACCAGATGTTGAGTTCCGCCTCTGTGCCATGCACCATTCTGGGGATACAACCAAGATAATGACAGTCCTTTTCTAGCAAGCTCAGTTTAGTGCTGGAGACAGATGTGTCCACAGACAATAGTGGTATAGAGTGACAGATGTTGTAATTAAAAAATGTCCAGGGGACTGTTTATGGAGACACAGGGATAAGAGAGTCAGAGTTACAGTCATGGGGACCCAGCAGAGTGCCTGGCACACCATATATCTATTGCCTCCCTGAAGGGGTGAGTTCATGGAGCAGATGGTGCTTGGGGTGAGGAACCAGCAGTTAGCTAGGTGAAGGGGGAGGGGCTGGCATGGTGTTCCTGGTGGCAGCCATGGAACGGAGGGAGAGAAGGCCTATCTAGGGAACCGTAAGGTGCTCAGTAAAGTTCAAGGGTCAGTAAGTGACTGCAGTAAGAGGCTAGTGAACTCCTGCTAAGCCCCTGACAATTTTCCTTTAGGTCATGATGAGGAGACAGGTTCATTCTTAGTATCTGGGCAGCCCCTAAACATGATAAGCAGGGTAGCAACATGGTCTGACTTGCTGGAAGAAATCTTGGCAAGTTGGAAATCTTACCTAAATAAGTGAAGTCACTATTCAAAGGATGAATTAGGGAGGAACCCAGCCCACATGATTTTACAGTTTACTCTTGGCCAAGACGAAATGTGTGATTCTGGAGCTACTGCTCAGCACTCCCCTCCGAGTTTCTAATCCTGGGTGGGTTGGGATGAGGGAACAGCTGGACTCTCACATTTTATAGATGTGAAAACTGAAATCCAGAGAGGCGAGGCCACCGATGAGAAAGGGACACAGTTAGAACTGGGTTCCCTGACACCAGTCCCAAGCAGTTTCTAGCATTTAAATGGACCTTGCTACTATACTGGACTTTTGCGTCTCATTCCATGAATTGAGTCTTCGATACCGCGGCATCTGTTTAAGAAAACACCACCAGGTTTCTAGGAGACTGGGACAAAGTCTTCCATGAAATGATTCTATTCTTAGATGGAGGAATCACATGCATTAGGAGAGCCTTTTTGTCTCCAAGCCTCTGGTGGCGTTCTGAGAACTACTAAAGTTATTACTCAGTCCTCTGATGAGCATCCCTAGAGACACACTTTCCAATTGACAAAGTTTATGATAA
The DNA here is from genome assembly GCA_004027185.1 of Glis glis. NCBI lineage: Eukaryota > Metazoa > Chordata > Mammalia > Rodentia > Gliridae > Glis > Glis glis. Next base: position 29,037 of record PVJS01001735.1, read on the forward strand.
GCTCTTCAGCTACCCCAGAGTCACTGCTTGTGATGAAGGCAACCAAGGCAGCTAATGTTGGGGTTCTCCAGGCGGGAAGGAATGATGGTCTCTGGTTCACCTAGTACTCATGTGACAGCTCTCAAGAATGTATGTGCCCACCAGCAAACTTGTCCTTCCTTCCTCAGTCATGCTTCCTCAGGAAGCATGACTGAGTCGTGATGTCGTGATGTCCCTGATGCTGTGTCTTCCTGGACTTTCTTCTACCTCTCTGGCTATGTTTTTCTACTCTCCTAGTTGTGGACTCAACCTCTCCTGCCTGTGCTTGAAATATCTTGGATTGATAATCTAGAATTGTAAGTGAGATTAGTCAGTCACAAAGAGTGAAGAGTCGGATGTTCTCCCTAATATGTGGAAGCTAGGGAGAATGGGATATAGAAGGGACCCCAGAAAAAGAAGGAGAAAACTTTAGTTGAGCAAAGAAGGCGACCTAACTGAGGGAGGTGGGAGGGGGAAGAGGGAAACACACTAATGCACATGATGTGTATACACAAACTTATCAGAGTCAATCACTATGCTGAGCACGGAAAGGTGGGAAGGGGGAGGGAATAGGGTGAGATGTGAGGAAGGGCTAAATGAGCAATGTGTGCATGCATGCTTCTGATACCCTGACACTTATCAAAATGTATAACTACAATGCACCAATAAATGTAAAAAAAATTTCCACTGATAACCAGGCGAAGCATTTGAGGTGAAAAAAGAATATATTTCTAATTGGGTTTAATTGTCCTACAGAAATGTACAGCAAAGGAGGAATAACATACATGCTCAATAGGAGGAGGGGGTTGGGGAAGTCAGACCAAGTACTGCCACACCATGTGGCCATTGAAAGAGGTCATTGGGAAAACTAGATGGCCACATGGAGAGGGGGCTACAGTTAAACAGAAGAGTTGGCCACAAATTTGTATGACTGCAGAAAATGAATGTTGATTTAGATAGGAAACAAAGTAAAGCATCTAATCTTGTCAGAGGTGTTGACTGTTATGAAGAAAAACAGAGCCGGGCGTGGTGGCGCACGCTTGTAATCCCAGTACTTTGGGAGGCGGAGACCGGAGGATCTGGGTTCGCGGCCAGCCTCAGCTCTCTCTCTCTCACTCTCTCTCTCTCTCTTTCTCTACTTAGTGAAGCCCTCTGCAACTTTGTGAGACCCGGTTTCAAACTAAAGTATAAAAAATAGGGCTGGGGGTGTAGTTCAGAGGTAGAACGCCCCTGGGTTCAATCCCCAGTACCGCAAAAAAAAAAAAAAAAGAAAAACAGAAAAGGGAGAAAAGGAGGAAGTGGAAGCAGGGAGGCTTGCAGTTTTAAGTAGGTTGTTTGGAAAGGGCTCACTCTAAGAAGGGGACTTTGAGCAAAGACCCGAGGATGTAAGGGAGTGAGCCACATAGCTCCTTGGGGGAGGAAGTCTCCAGGTAGAGGGGACAGCCTGAGCGAGCCTTCTGAGGCAGAAACAGAGTGAGACAGGAGACCAGTGGGGCTGAAACAGGGTGAGTGAGATAAAAAGTGGTGGGAGAGGAGTTCTAGAGATGAGGGGGAGAGCTGAGGATGTCACGGGCCATTGTCACAGCACTGGCTGTCACTCTGAAGGAGATGGGAAGCAAGCTACTGAAGAGTTGTGAGGCAGAGTGACGAGATTGGATTATATTTTAAATGTATCACCGTAGCTCCTGATTTGAGAACAGACCAAGGCATGGGAGTGGGAAAGGGCAGAGGCAGGGAGATCTGGACAAGGCCATTTGCCTCTCTGTGACCAAAATCTCCATCCCTGAAAGGATCAGGTTGAACTTGTTAGGTCCTAAGGCTTTCTTCCACTCTAGAGCTGATCCTGGTAAAAAGGAAGTAATGGTTCAGGTCTTTTTATAACCTGTCTATTCGAAGTACTGCAGTTATGAGTGTGATATGTCATGGGAGAAAAGGTCTATGCAGCTGTGATTCTAAGCGGATTCAAAGCCTTCTTGGGAGCAGAATTATAGGATGCCATCAGCAGGGGCCTGGTGCCACTTCATGCTCGTCCATATTTGAGCAGAGTGGGTTAGATGCTGAATCTCAGGATGCACCAAAGAACCTTCTAGATGAACATAATGCTCAGATCTTTCTCTCAAAGGTTATTATTATTTTTATAATAATTAAAGAGTTCTAGAAGGTATGTAGGACAAGATAATACTAGTCCTATTTACAGCTGCTTCCCTTCTACTGGGCACAGTGTCTGATGTATAATATGATGCTTAGTAACTAGAACATATTTATTGAGAAAAATCTGATAAAATAGAAAACATCAGAAAAGAACTTCTACATGCTCCCATCACTGCATCGACTGCACTACCTGCACGATGTCCTTGACTTTACCTGCCCTCCTTTTACACTGGATAAAGTGTCCATGCTCTTGGTAAGGCCAAGTCCTCCACTTAGACCCTGGATTCCATCCTTTTTACCTATTCAGGAACTTTCATTCCAAAGTTGATGGTCAGGTCTCAGGCCTCATGTTACTTGATCCATCAATGGCACTTGACACAGTGGTCGCTCTTTGGTTTTTGACATAGATTGGCTTATGGGTCACCATCTCTTGGTTCTCTTTTTACATTATTTCCTTTGCTGGATGCTTCTTATCTTCCTCTACTTTAAACATTATTGTGCCCTCTGGCTTGATCCTCGGTTCATATTTTCACATTAAGAGTCAAGCTGATCTCACATAGTTTACTTAAACACACTGATATGCCCAGATATATATTTCCAGCCCCAACTTCTCTGAAATTCAGACATGTATATTCATTTGCTACTTGACATTTCCTCTGAAATATTTAATATATAACCTCAAAATGAAGCCTTGATTTCTATCTTTTCTCCCTCTCCAAACTGCTCCTACCCTCATCTTTCTCTTAGGGAATGACTTTCTGTTGTTCCACTACTTGAGCTAAGATACTTGGAATTGTCCTTGCTTAGCTTCTCTTTTTGTTTCACATCCTACATATAATCCAATAGTAAATGTTACTGATTTTACCTTCAAAATATAATCACCATGTACTACCTCCTCGCCTCAAACGTTTGCTGTCTGAATTATTGCAGTAGCTTCCTAACTGGTCTCTTGCTTCTGTTTTTGTTCTTAACACAGAAGTCAGTGATCCTTTAAAACTGGATTCATATGATGTCGTTTCTGTGCTCACAGCTCTGCAAAGCTACTGGCTTGCCCTTATCTCTGCTTCTCTCCTCTGTATCTACTCCAGCTACACTCGTCTCTTTGGCATTCCTTGAACATGCACAGCTTGCTCTGGATTCTAGGCTTTAACACGTTCTGTTCCTTTTGCCTAGAATGCACTTTACCTTATTAGAGTAGGGGAATAATCGTACACGCTCTTATTTGCTCAATTACTTGGATAAGGTGAAATTTGAACAGAGACCTTAAGGAAGAGAGGAAGCAAGTCATGCGGGTATTTAGTCATCTTATCTCTTTCAATAAACGGAATTTGGTTCCTAGTTGAATGTATGAAGTTATTAAGAAATTATTAATTTTCTAAGTTTGATAATGTTTTTCTGGTTCTGTTTTCAAAAAAGTGTCCTGATATCTCTTACCAGTCCCAATGGAGTAACAAATAGAAGGAAAAAAAAAGAATTATTTTCAGACACTGGAAATAGCACAAGATTGTGATCCCTAAGTAAAGGGAAATGAGTGAGGTAAGTCATATTGTGACACTGGCTTTCTTTCTGGAGCACATTCCAGTCTGCCCTGCATGGGAGGGAGCTTAGAAGCATAGCTGGATGTCTCTTTAAGTGGAAGAGGCAGAGATTAGAGTTCAGGAAGGCAGAGGGGATTAGAAATTGTGTGGCAGAGCTCCAGAGAGAAGGGTAAGGGTACTATGCAAACACAAGCAAGCCAACAAACCAACAAGCAAAAACCCTCAAAAGGAAACAAACAAAAGACTCTAGAAATTTAAATAGGGGTCCATGTGAATGCTTGCTGAATTCTAAGTCATGAATATATAGAGTGGAATTCCACAAACAATAGCCAGGGAGCCTTAAGCTCAAAAATTCCCTGAGTTCACACAGGGTGGGGAGATATTTGAACTCTGACCATCCAAAGCAGCCAGTTCTTGCTGACTACCTAGGGCCTGCAATAGAGACCCCAGAAGTGAGTCTCCACAGTACAAAGATAAACAATCCTTATGGTAAAGCTTCTCCAGGTCCGCTCTACGAAAGCTTGAAAAGGAATCAGACTGATCTGTAAGTAACTTAGCTTGGAAGAATAAAGCCAAATACCCTTTTCTCTTGTGGTGCTGGGGATTGAACCCAGGGCTTCATGCTGCCAGGCAAGTGTTCTACCACTGAGCTACATCCATAGCACCAATCATTCAAGGAAGGCAGCTGCTATGATTGGAATATGGTTTGTTCCCACCAAAACTCATGTTGAGGCTTGACCTCCAATGTGCCAATGTTGGGAGGTGGGGCCTAGTGGGAGGTGTTTTGGTCATGGGGGTGGAACCCTCATGAATGAATTGATGCCTTTCTCACGTGAGTGAATTCTTGCTCCTGTGCGACTGGATTAGGTATTTCAAGAGTGAGTTGTTAGAAAACGAGGCTACCCTAGTGTTTTCTTTCTTTCACACATGCCCACGTGCCCTTCCGCTTTCCACCATGAGTTGATGCTGCACAATGTCCTATCAGATGCAGCTGCCTGACCTCCAGAACTGTGAGCCAAAATAATCCTCTTACACAAATAAGGAGAAAATGTTACTCCCTAGGTTTTAGATTTATATTTATTGTAAAAGTTCTATTATATATATGTGATAGCAAAAATATGTTTTAAGCTATGCAGTTTTATTTTTTTATGTACTGGGGATGGAACCCAAGAATGCTCTACTGCTGAGCTACATCCTCAGCCCTTTTTATTTCTTAATTTTGAGACAGGCTCTCTCTAAATTGCCCAGATTAGCCTTAAACCTGTGATCCTTCTGTTTCAGCCTCCCAAGTATTAGGATTATAGGCATGTACCATCATACCCAGCCTGCAGTTTTATATCCTTTTTTAGAAGCAGAGCTTGATTATCTAAGGCTTTCAGAAGACTATATTTAAATGATCAAAATAATATGTTTCCCATGCAAAACCACTTTACAATCACTTTTAATACATGTATAATGAAAAGTAGTTAATGAATTTCCCCAAAACATTTCCCTTCAAAATTGGGATTTATGTTACAAATCTGTGCATCTTGTACGCCAGCAAAATAGAAGTTGACTTTGACTTTCTTGATGGTCATCCACTCACTATTTTGTCTTTTAAGCATGTACTCACGAGGAGAGGGAGAGTCGAGAAGTCAGAGTTTAACAATGTCCTATTAAAATTAGGGAAGGAGAGAATAAAAGGTAGAGTGACTTGCTTACCTAAGACCCACTTCATGATAAGCATTTCTGTCCAGGAGAATTGTGTGGTTTTCACTCTGAAGATCTGTTTTGGGTAGTCCGTGAAGGTTTCATTGGGCAGTGTTTTAACGCCTTCAAATCGGTCAGATGCATTCACCACTAACAGTCCCAAGAAGATTGTAAAAGAAACTGCATGGGCTACAAACTTCATGAAAGGGCTCCTCAGGGTTCGTCCTAGCTGGAAACAAAATGTGTACAAGTTATGTTAAACTGGAAGCTCTAGGTGGATGCAGGTCTCTCTTTAAAGCATTGATTTCATCAAACCAAAATTTAACCAGAGAATACTCCATCTTGGACAGACACTGCTAACTGAATCCAGACAATATTTTTTTTCTTGTACTTTTATGTAAGATGCTGCTTGACCAAGTCTATTTTCCATTGACTTCAGCTTTTTTCTATTTAGAAGTCTTAGTGCAAGGAGCTAATAGAAAGGAATAGAACACAGTGACATATCATCACATTACATCTGATTGCACAGATACCCGCAACCACATAGATATTATGTCCTTCACATCTGCAAAAAAATAATGCTTGAGCCGGGCGTGGTGGCGCACGCTTGTAATCCCAGTACTTTGGGAGGCGGAGACTGGAGGATCTGGGTTCGCGGCCAGCCTCAGTTCTCTTTCTCTCTCTCTCTCTCTCTCTACTTAGTGAGGCCCTCCACAACTTTGTGAGACCCGGTTTCAAAATAAAGTATAAAAAAATAGGGCCGGGGGTGTAGCGCAGAGGTAGAAAGCCCCTGGGTTCAATCCCCGGTACTGCAAAAAAAAAAAAAAATAATGCTTGAATAGAGTTTACAATTTAAAAATATATAGATTGGATATTCTCTCTTACTTTTTTACCTATTTACCTGGACTTTATGCTGAGATTATGTTTAACCTTTATTCTATCTTGGTAAATTTATTTAAAACTATATATTTCCTGCTAGGCACTACTTTAGCTGTGTTCCCATAAAATTTGACCTGAAGCATGTTTATTGATATTTGGTTACATATATTTTATAATTTCTCTTTTGATTTCACTTTCAAACATAGGGATTATTTACTTTCTATACAGATAGGACATTTTTTCCTGCTTTCAAAAATTCTAATGGTATTGTCACACATTTAAAGTTTATTAAACTTTTCCTCATGGCCCACTATTAATTTGTATAATTATTCCACATGGGCGTGAAGTGGTTCAAAACTGCCCTATTTGGTAACAGGTATTGGTCACATCTTCTGTGTCTCATGGCATCCCATCCAAATGCCACTTAGATATTTTGAGGACTAAGTTAGGGGCTATACATTGAGTCCTCACTGAACCCTTGTTAATAAACTCTCTTGGGTTTGTTCCAGGTCACTGTTATCATCCTCACCTAAGCATCACACCTTACCCATCACTCAGGTATACTAATAAGACAAGGGCAGAGAAGGAAATCTTTTCTGAAGCCCAGCTCTTTCTCCAGGGCAGATATCCAATTATAACCAGGGACTGATTAAGTGATGTTCACATTCTGCCTAATTCAGGAATCCTAGAGTAAACTGTCATGAGAAGATAGAGTATCTGTCCAACAGAAGATCAAGTACAGGGGTTTTTCTAGGAAAAATTTCCCTAATTATGAATATGTTCAACATAACATTTGCATATCAAATGGCTTGATAATGTTCTTTTAAAGTGCTTCAGTATGATAATCATCCACTTTAATTCTAGTTATTATTTTAATGTGATTTATTATGATTCTGATGCCATAGAATTTATCAATTAAAAATTTAAAAAAGGTCATTATTATCTTTTTTTAAAAAACACATTTAGGTCCAGACTTTGGGAATCCCCAATTGTGTTGGAAGCCACCTGCATCCACATGCATATTGCTTTATGACACTAGAAATAACTTCAGAAATGTGGAGACAATCAAAGGCCCATGAGCTTTTCTAAAAACTGTAGTGTTTATCTTTATTATTTACAAAAATAGAGACTGTAGAGTATTTTTGGCAATAGGCAGATGTACTGATTTCAAAATGGCAGAGATGAAATTAAAGCACTAATAAGAAATCTCATAAATTCAGTAAAAAAACACCCCAGAATTTACCATGTCTCATTGTAATTTATATGATATCAAATATCTAGTTAGCATTTTTCAACATTTTAGCTAATAGTGTTGACAGCTTGGAGCCCCATTTCCCAAATGGGACCTTGGGATGTTTGGTGTACCGAGGTGGCATTCTTAAATAGACCTGTCTCTGTGTCCTGACTGAGGTGGTGATGAGACGTGAGGGCAGATAGAGAATGACCGTAGGGAGCAGAATGGGGAGTACCGAAGGGGGAGGTTGAGGAAAAGGAAAGGGATGCCAGACCTTGTGTGTCCCAGTAGGTCCATGGGAATGCCAGAGAAAGATGGGGTACTCTGAGATAGCCACAGCTCATAAGGGACTATTGGCCAATTTCCCTGACCTTTTGTCTGTGAGCTCTACATAGCATCTTCCATGAGCACAGAGGAGGAGACGGGTGCACTTCTCCATCCTCTTACCCAGGTGAGGTGCCTGATGTCCAAATATGTATGTGGCTAAACCCAAGCTGGCCTTGGCATTCCCAAGAAGACTTTTTAAAAACAAGATTCATAGTCTCTTTGTTACCTCTTTCAAGTTGTTATCACCTGGAAGATTATGAGTCTCTAAAAATAATTATATTTACTGCAAAATATAATTTATATATTAAAATCCTTGATAATGCCCTGTGGTGATTTGGAAGGTTACCCTGGGCTCAGTTCCCACTTGATCTAGGTCACAATGAGGAAAAGTGAGATGAGGAATTGATGCTCTTTCTTATTCTTCTGGGTTTGAATGCATCTTTTTAAATGGTAAAACCTTGATAAAGGTCAGATGAGATCCAGTCATGTCATTGCTTTTTAAAAAAAATTATTTTGGTATGTGAAATTCCCTATTTTATTTACAAAGATAATTTTGGAAGCAAATTATCCTTGGGGAAAACTTCCCCCTTTTACAAGGTTACCAGATGAGGCAGAAGAAAGAACAAAAGTCAGCCAATATGTGCTAGAAGTTCTTAGCTATGGAATCATTAAAACTGGGTCAGGTAACAGCTTTAGGTTTAAAACTGATGCTAGGGCTTTGGGAGATGTAGGTCATAGTCCACTCACCCTGCAATACAGAACCTAGGAATCTGACAAAATGTTAAAGCAGCTCAGTCATTACTAGGATCTTATGAGCTGAGAATATAGCAGAGATCCATGCCTGTAGAAACTAAGTATCTGGCTTTTCCAAAATTTCCTGGATATTATTTGTGTGTGTGTGTACATGTGGTACTGAGGATCGAATCAGGGGCATTCTACCTCTGATCTACACCCCTAGCCCTACTTTATTTTTTATTTTGAAACAGGGTCTCACTAAGTTGCTGAGGGTCTTGCCAAGTCTCTGAGGCTGGCCTTGAACCCGCAATCATCCTGTCTCAGCCTCCCAAGTACTGGAATTACAGGAGTGTGCCACCATGCCCGGCAGAATACTCTTCTTTTACTCTGAGAAATATATGAATGTGAGAGCAACTGAGTAGTGCCCTTGAATTAGCTCCACACAAGTTGTATTCATGTATCCTCAGGGGTGGGCATCTGCTTATACTGGTTGGCACAACTGTGTTCCAGGCCACTTGGCTCTCAGCCCTAGTCACAAGTCCCCACATCCCATCAAAGCAGGACTATGGTCACGGTCGTGGTAGAGCATGCAGAAAATGTTCCAGCACCTCTTCCTAGTTTTTTTCCACCAGTCTCCCTCACCAAATGCCAGCCTCATTTTCTGCCAGGTGCCAGTGGTCTCAAGCAAGGGCTCACTTTACAAGTTGGCAAGCCGAATAGACACAAACTTTGGATTCATTCCCAAAAGAAACACACTTCTTTAAATGTTAGAGAGATCCTGGTTAAATCAGTAGCAGATGGCTCAATATGGTTCCCCGAAATTCTTATTCAAAGTGCCTAACCTAGGGCTCAGGAATATTTTCTTTTGTGATGAGGTGGTATTCATTTAGGTGTCTCTAATCACAGTGTTTTAACATTACTCTGTGAAACCACATTTTGTCCTATAGGCTGAAGAGGTTCCGAATGATAACGGGATTGAAGTGATGAAAGAAAAGGGTAATGAAAGGGTAATTAAGTAATGAAAGAAGAGGGTCGAGTTTGTCCTTTGGTGGTTTTGAGTTCTCCTTTCTAGAAAAGACCTGCCAGCTCTACTGATCTGAACAAAGTCCACTCCAAGGTCAGTTAGTCAGCAGCTGTGTACAGCAGGCATTGGAGGTTGTATTGCTGTTGATATAACCACAGGTGTGTGCGTGTGTGTGTGTGTGCATGTGTGTGTGTGTAGTGGTCGTGTGTAGATCTCCGGAGTCACAGACCCTAGGTTTAAGTCAAAGATCCATTGTTTTCAGTTTCTCATGTAAAATGGAGATAAAAATAGTACCTTTTGTATAGGTAGTCGTTGAATTGCAAAACATGTAATATGTAATATTTAATGTGTAACATGTAATGTGTTTCAATAAGTGACACTGAGGGGCTCAGGGAATTCCCCTAAAGGGAAACTTAAAAGAGACTTTAATGACTTTTGAAAAGCCTACACTCAGTGGTTCACAAAGGTGGACCTACACAGACACCTTGTGTGTTTATGCCATGGGTCCTCTAGTGGTACCATCTGTATACAACATTATGTCAGACAGTGGAGGTAATGGAGATAAAACTAACTACAAGAATTGGTCCTTGCCTTCAAAGTTGTTGATTTACCTGTGGGGAGAGACATAGGCTAGAAAATGTGGTAAGAACTAGGTAGAGATATGGCAACTCTAGGTAGAGAGAGGACTCAGACTGGGCTCGTGTGACAGTGACGAGCCTTTGGCACTCTTCAGTGCTGGACTGTCCTTTGGGATCTGGGAGTTGAAGGATTGGTAATGCCACAGCATAGGCTCTATTTTCTGGCACACATTTTCCCTTCATGGCCATGATTCAAAAAGCGTATGGTGATTTTTGTCATCTTGTCTAACTCTCTGGTAGAGAAAGGTGAGGGAGACAGTGGTCTTGGAAGTCCCTACCCTCTCCTCGTTCTGGATGATGGGATTGAGGACTACTATTTCAAGCCTCAGCTTTGGCAAGGCAAAGCAGAGATCATCAAATCTGCACACTCACTCACTCACTCACTTGCCCCGTTCTCACTCGATGTTCTTGTCTGGGGTAGTGGAGAGGGATAACTACTAACACCATGATGTTCCTGTAAGCAAGAGGTACGTGGCAACAAGGGCTGCCATGTAACTAGTGTGATAGACTGCACACTAAAAAGACATCAGGTCAGAATCTAAAGTTGTTTATAGTTCTCCCTGTCTGATTTCTGGGACTAACGTAGCTAAACTGTTAAGGTTAGCAGGGAAAGGAGGAGGTAGTCTCTCATACTTTCCTAGTTAGAACCTGTGTAGTTCTTCAGCATGTTTATGATGCTGAGTTTTGCTCCAGCCTACCTGTGGTTGAGACACTGAATCCTTGAGCATGACTGTTACTGTTTCAGCTTCGAGATTTTAACAGTTAAGCAGTCTAAATTATGACTCAGAATGGGATACCTAAGAATGCAAACCAGCCTAATCAGCCATAAAGGCCCTTTGGCTTTGGGGCTCTTGTTGAGAGAACAAAGAACTCTCCAGGAAAAGCCCTCTAACTGCACACATCCATGTACTTAAGAACTCACTGGTCTCCCAGTGGCATGTTGGTGATGGCAATGAGAAGTGATGAACAAAATCATTGTTCTTTTTTCTTGGCCCTGACAAACCTATCTCATGCTCCATGCCTGCACTTATCACCATATGTACTCATTTGTGACTTGGTTACCAACATATTAGTAAACTGAACTCTTGTTCACACTCTTAGCTTTATAATCTCTTTATTTAACTGTCTTTCTCAGGGGCCTGCAGGAACTTAAAAGAATATAAAAATAGAGTTGTCAGCCTTGGGAATTCAATAGGATATAAATAATGACTTCATATTGGCAGGGTAATCAAGTAATTTTGTTGTATCTAATGGTCCCTAAATTAGAACGGCAACTATTAGGAAGTAAATGCACCATTAGGTTGGAAACAGAAATCCCAACATTTGTTAGATGTTGATGGACATTAGCCAGTTTGATGAAATTTGGCAGTAACATTTTACAAATACATTGATAAAAAATATTGAGGTCTAGTTTCTTAGATGGAACTATAATAATGTCATATGAACATGGAATCCCTGGAATGACATTGTAGCTTTCATGAAATTACAGAAATAGATATAAAGACAGTGACCCTACTGGGAGGAGGGGTCATTAACAGACTTCCCTACTGTGTCCTCCTCCTGGGAGGACATGACATTCTGTGCATCAGGAACCCTTAGGTTTTCTCATACTAGATGTAACCGCTCTGTAATCCCCAGTAATATCTCTGCCAAACTTGAAAATATATCTTTTTAAATGGTGAAAGAAAAGACTAAAAATATCATGACTGTTTTCTCTGTCCTTTGGCTGCCTCAGAGCCAGTTCGATGAGTTCTTTAATGTGGGAATCTTTGCTTGTAATGAGCGGTGACACCAAGAGTCATCTTATATCACAGACAAAGACTTGTCACTCAGCTATCAACATCCACCCCTCCCCAGTCATTGAGCTCAGACTTGGAATCTAGAAAGTATAAAGATATGACACATGGCTTAATGATCAGCCCATATTTATTTTGAGTGCTTCAAATTTTTAATCTTACTGAAAGTTTTGGGAGCACCAAGTGTCAATTAGACAAGTAGCTCAATAAAGGAGAGGAAACCCCAGTCATAGGCCAAACTTTCCCATAATCATTTCCTTCAGAATATTCCATAAGACTGCTATAAGTCTGATCTTTATGTCCTGTGGTGGTATTGGTTTCCTGGATTTCCTGGGCCCAAGAAATTCCAGAATTCCTTCCCCATAACCACATACTTTTTGGTTGATCACAGATGCATATCCCAAGCTTCTTCTCAGACTTAATAAAAAATCTAAAAAATTTACTCAGTAGCTGGTGTATCATCTCTTTTTGAATCTGTTCCCATGCCACCAGACAGGCAGAGGCAAGCCAGTTTGTTGGTATTGGCTAGTCCCAGGTTCTTAGAAGCTGTCACATTTAGCTTTGTAGCAAAAGTGCAAATTGGCAGCATTTTCTCGACAATGTTGTTATTTTAATGATCCAATGGCCTAGAATTAATTTTGAGGCTCCGAGAGAGTGGAGGCCAGTGTCCCTATCGGTGCAGGCTCTGGGTGAAGGCAAGATCCAACTTCCTTTACAGACTAGATGATTCCAGCATCAAATCATGAACCTAAAGCCAGTGACCAGCCCCAGTACAACTCTAAATTTGACTAGTTTCTTTTCACTCTCTACACTTTTTCATCTCATAGTAAAGGACAGAACAAACATTGCCTTACCTACATGTATATTATTTGGAGAATTTGATCGAGAAGTCCATGGCATGAAATTGTCATAAATATAAAATTCTCAATAGATGTTAAGTTGAATACTGTCAATGCTCAGTATTAGAGCTTTCATTTTTAATACCATTCTATAGAAGATGGTGTTTGAGCTCGGACTCTTTCCATGTCCCCCTCCCCTACTCTGAGGCTGTCAGTTCATTGCCTGCCGGGTTAGGTGGCCTGGGAGTGGCCTCAGAGTCTTGGGCTCATCATTCTAGCCTGAGTTCTCTATAAATGGACTTAACAAGAGGGTTGGCTCACTGGTGACACCTTATTAACAACATTAGCTGACCAAATTCCCTGTGGAACTTATCTCCCTGTAGTTATGTTTCTTTTTGACTTAATTTGATTACCTCAAGCTTAATTCATTTTAAAACATGTCACCAGTTAGGTACAGCTTTGGAACCTTTAAAGACAATCCTAAATCAACCAAACATATTTAAAATTTTCTGCATGGTTTGGTCTTCCAGGCACTAGCTCTTGCCTGGAGCTGGAGGGCTGGTGCTTTCTGTGGCTTCGGCTCAGTGGCTGGGCCAAGGGGATGGTGGAGCAGCCAGCAATGCAAGCTGGCACCTGCAGATGCCACTCCTCCTATCACCAGTGGTCCCTCGACACTCTCCCTCAAGTGCAAATCCAGTCCTGCACCTTGTGAGCTCTCCTTTAGCTTTTCTTTCCTTCTCGTGGTCTAGTTGCTCATGTGGGTCAGAACCTCATCATGGAGGCTCGGGAAACGAGGACAGTATTGCAGTGGGTCTGCAGTGCCCCAGCATGAACTGCGCTTCCTTCTCAGCCTGCTAGTTATTTCTCATTTCTGAACCTACTTCATGAAGCGTATATGTTAGTATGTAATTGAGGGAAATGAGCTATTTCTTGAAAAGGACTTAGCAAAGAGAAAGTAGTCAGTAAGTGCTGCCTATTACTGTTATGGTGATTATAATTACTGTACTATGGGGTTGGAGGACATGCTCAGCACATTGCATAACGAGAAGAGGAAAAGTGCCTTTATTCTTTCTCTTTCTGTTATTGATTCATTTAGATTATGCTTCACGTGTTTAAAATTTCCCATTTTATTGCTCTTCTCTCTCTTTAAAAATGATGATTATAAAAGGAGGTCTTAGCATTTCCCCTCTTATGTGGTTTTCTACTTTTGCTCGGTGTCTCAGGACTGTTATCCTTATTTATTTATTTTGGTACTGGGGATGGAATTCAGGCACTCTTTCACGCTGGGAAAGTGCTTTATTATTGAGCTACGTCCCCAGCCCAGGACTATTATCCTTAAATAATAACAGGAAGAGATCAGATGCTGATTTGAACCACATAGACTTCAGGTCATGCTAAGAAGAGAGAAGAAATAACTGCAAACGACATGCACCTTAAGCAGTCTGTACCTTGCTGCACGGAGCAATCCAATAGGCTATGGCGAGAAAAGGGAGGCCTATGGAGACTCCAAAGACAGCCAGGAATTTCACAGCGATAGACTGTTGACGTAAGCCTGAGAGATTTTCATACCACATGGTAAGCAATTGCTGCTGACAGTTAGGATGAGCAACGAACTGTAAAAACAAAACAAAAACAAAAACAAAACGCAAACAGGAAAATGGCATCGATAGCACTTGAACAGTATACAACCTAGGGGTAGCTCAGGCTAAAGCGTTTCTCCTGGGGCATGGTCTGAGTTTGGCAGCTAGAGAGCTGGGGCAGGGACCTACAGTGGTGAGTGGGGAATGGGTGGGGCTTCTGACTCTGGGATGCTGGGGAGCTTTGTGCTATTGCTAGAGCCCTCCCTCCAAGGAGGGCTAGCCAGGTTAGCGCTTGGCAAACTGAGGGCCTGAAGAAGTCTTAGGCACAGAAATGTCAGCTTTTGGGTAAATGCTTATCTCCAGTGCAGGCTATTCAGCTGATCAGAGGAGACCTATCTCTTAGTAGGTTTCATTTGGGAAATAACACAAAGGAATTAAGGGTTCATGAATAGGTTTTGGAGTCAGAATTTTGGGTTTGAATTTTGCTCTACAATTTACTAGCTGGGTGTCCCTTGGCCAGCTACTTAAGCTCTCTGAGCCTCGATGTTCTCATCTGCAAAACAGAGTTTATCATGTTGTCTTGGAGGATTGCATGAGATATTATAGAAAGGTTCCTCTCTCTTTCCCTCTGTAGTTGAAGGAAAAACACTTGTAGTGTTTCCAGAGAACTTGTTGAAACTCCTTGGTATCTCTTCACTGGATCTCAATGGTGGTTGGCTTGGATCCAAGGAGTTTCTGCAGCGTGCTGGAACATTGACATCTGTATCTCCCATCAGCACCTTCCTTCTGGATATTGCACACCCTTCTCACCACCACCTCCCCCTCTTGGAACTGTCCTTCCCTGGGCCGAAGTTATAAAGTGGACTCTTATGTGACTATTTTATGTTGTGTAGCTGCATCCCCACTAGATACAGCTTATTTGTCTAGGGATTTCAGAACCTTGACCTAAGCTGGGCCCATTAGGTTTTCTCTCCTGGGTATTTGGAAGTATGATGAGAGAGGCAGTCTATTTAGTGGGCAGTTAATGTGTAACCTGGGGGAGATCTGGGCAGCTATCTTCCAGTGTGGACTAATTAGCAAAACAAGCCAGTTAAAAAGAGAGGAAGAAGAATGAAGATGTACAGAAAGAGGCTGAGATAGTGTCTGACTTTCTCTGGGGCCCAGTTCCACTCCACTCTTATTGTCCATGAGATATCCCTATATTCATAGACAAAAATCTTCCTTTTTTTCCCTGTCCAATCTAGCACATTATCTTGAGTTGCTACAAAGAAAACGTCCCTTGTCAAAAATAGTTGTCGCTATATAGCTGAGCCTATGTCCTAGCCAGTGGAAACTGCTAATAGGCAATATTCAAGAAAAGTTTATGGGAATAAAGTTTAAATTTGAGAAAATTATACACATTAACTTATTTTCCCCCCTGTGGTAGGAGAAAGGCATTTTTTTTTGCTTTTTTGCAGGTCTGTTCTTTGACTTTCTTCACTTTAAGATACCCAGGAGATAGGAGCATTTCTGGGACCCACAGACTAGAGCAGATAGACTGGGCATTTTTCAAAAAATGTTTCAGCTGATTACCTTGAAGCATAATGCCCCCATTTACATCTCATTTTCCTCATTAGGTATTAAGGGGACATGTACAATGATTCCTGGGAAATGTAAAACATTACCTTTTCATTATAAGAATAATATAAATAGAGCTATTTTAAAATTCTCAATGCAGACAGCAACATGTTCTTGTTTCCAGTTTCTGGGAACTCACAGTAGCTGCGAGGACACTAGCAAAGTTTCCTTTGGGCCTGCGGCCCCTGATGATACTATTACTTGAATATTAGATGCAAGCAAATGAGGCTTTCTCGCAGCATTATTAGATTCATAGCAACCATTGTGGTCTTTCCCTCCAAGATAGGCACAGTACATCCTCCTGGATCCACAGAGGAACCCCCAGGCCACCAGGCGATGTGCTATTCTGGCCCCTTTCTGGCTCATAACAAAGAGGAGCAAGCCACAGAAAATCATGTAGATATCTCCGTCATTCTCAGAGTCTGGTCCCACAAGGTCCCAGAGTAGGATGGCAGGTGAATATGGGGGGACCGTCATTTTTGTGTTTCAACAGTTAGCCTTCTCTGGGTGCTGAAATGGCCCTGCTCTGGAGACTCACAGTCTGATTAGGAGGTGGGATGTGTGCCCACAAAATAGTAGCAGACTACTTGTCTTACCCTAGGGCTCCCTGTCCTGTAGCTTCCCTGAAATGCTCTCATTGCATTCGCCATCATGAGCTTCTTTGTGTCTGGGGAGAGCCCACTCCATGCTTCCTCTGCTGCCTCTTTGGGGCTGGGGGGGTCAGGATTCTGAGAGAGAACATAGTGGGAACCATCCCCATTCTCCCTTGCTCGCCTGAGAGGAAGACAGTGATCTAACTAAAAGAGGGGTACTCTCCCGAGACTGTCTTCCCTTGATTAGATAGACCTTCGCTGATTTCCACAGCTGTATTTACTCCCCTATAATAAAACAACCCAGCTTTAAACATGCTGTTTATTTGTAGGTAGACTTTATGATACAGTGCTCCCAGAAAGCTGACAGCAGCTGATCCCTGAAGCCCAAGTTGAAGTTTACCTTTCTATGGGCATTTTTTTCTATGCTTGTGGCAGGCCTTGGAAGAGGACTTTGTGACATATGGTTCATTGTGTATCAAAGGACTTTTTCCACTGTGATTTTGAAGCATAGAAAAATATCATCCCCAACCCAAGGAGCATGAGAATAGCAAATGAAGTACACCAACAGGACACAAAGAAAACTCCAACTCAAAGGGCACACAGCCAAGGAACAAAGGCAGGAAGAACTCGGGCTGGGAGGAGAGTTTTCAAAAGCCAGGTCAGAGAGGAACCAACGGAGGAGAAGCCCACAGCTAGAATAGAATGGAACTCAGAAAATTAGTATTGTCTTGAGCTTGCTGTCTTTGGCTTATAGCTCACAAGAGGATGGAGTGATCAAAGAATGAATGTCACCAAGTGCTTTGTTAAGGCCATTCCTGCCTCAAGCATTCTGGCCTAGAGCATGGCATACTTTTAGGAAAATTCTTCAAGGGAAGAGCTTATGTGACCGCCTTGATTTTTCCCAATGACATGATTCAGGGGAGTTTGTAATGGGCTGAAGCTGAGAATCTATTAAGGTGGGTTTACATGGGGCCAAGTAGCTTCCTGAGAGAAAACAAATCAAACTATATCCATAAGTGTCATGAATTGTTCAACAAACTGGGGGATGGAGGGAACTTAGAGAAGTTAACCTGCAAGGAGAGATAGGAGGGGACTCTAAAGGAGATGGTGGGATTAGGCAGACTGGGAAACAGGACCCTGAGGGTCAGGGGGGACCAGAATTCATGTGGCTGCTAGTTCTTGAATCCATCCCAAGCCAATTTTTTCTGGTGGCACATTTTTGCCAGCTTTCATGGCTAACGTAACATCTGTACCCAAAGCTAGTTTTTGCTAATATCTCACCCAAATTTCCTGTGCCTCCTAGCCACTGGCGACATGCTAAGAATGTGATGCTAGCTTATGGGGACTCTTGGTCATATTGGCTAAACCTTGGCTCTCATTTTGATTTTAATTGTCCCATGGGCTACTATTTTTCTTTCATAGCCCAAAGGAAAACCACCCCCTTCACTCTCTTCCCTGTTTTATATTCATCCACAAGAAAGTATATGATGTTTTAAAAAAAATAGTTGTGGAGGAGCTACAAAAATTCTGAACTGTAGAGTATTTTTAGGGCTGTTCTATGGGGAATTAGCACCCACGGCCCATATATTGCAATTCTGATGGTGGGTGGGGAAGAGCATGGAATACTGCAAGCCCGACTCAAGTCTTGGGCCTGCCTTATGCGGGCCAGGTGTTGTTAGACCATGCTTGGCTCTTCCCATGCTTAGCTTTCCTCTTCTGTAAAATGGGGCTAGTAGTGAGAATTAAGTGAGTTAATATTTGTAAATTGCTGAGAACAGTACCCAGCAAATAGTCAGTAGTATATCAGCACTGAATAAATAAAAACAAACCAGTGGTTATCCTTTACTTTCCCATTTTTTTCTCCCTCTCTCCTCTTGTTTCTCCCTTTTTCCCTCTCGCTCCCTACTCCATCTTCCTATCTTTATTCCTGACTTCCCTATTATTCTGACAGACATTTTCTTGAAGTGTTGGTGCCTTTGGAAAGGTCCTTGCAAGCTAAGCAGGCGGGTTAGGCCAGTTCTTCTCTAGCCAATTCCTTCTCCTCCTTCTCCACTGAAGGTAGAGCTTGATTTATCCAGGCTATTAAGTCAAAATGGGCAATTTTATTCTGGGGAAGCCAGGGTTACCATCAAGTCTATTCGTCACACACACACTGATTCTTGCCCCTCTACCGATTATGGGTCACTGTATCCATGAGTAGCAGCACAGGCTACTGAACCTGCAGGAAGCTCCTCCCTCCCTAGAGACCCTCCACTCCCCCGCTATAAGCTGTTAAGTTCCCCATGTTGGCTTTTTGTGGGGGAAAGAGAAGAGGGCTGCCTCTGAGGCTATATGATTTCCACATTCCTTAAGATTTTTCTCTCTGACACCAGGCCTTATTTACCAAGTAATGAGATGTGGCAATGCATGATTTGATAAGCTGAAGAATAGCTTAGCTGGAGAAAAATTTCATGAAATTCAATGCTTATGGAGAAAATAACTTTCTTTTATGAAGATACGCCATCACAGGCCCTACTAACGTCTCATGCGACTCTGGTCAATATTCTCCCCTTTACTCATCACCAACATTTGCTTCTAGAAATCATTTCTTCTGGAAACTGTCTCCATAGGCAAACGGAGACAGACACTGCACCGGTCATCAAGTGCTTGTTTCAGTGTGGACAGTCCATCTGAATTAGAGTAATTCTGTGGTGTGGTTTTCCCTTCAGAGCATTGTATAGGGTTGGGTTCAATGGTGCTAATGCTCTTCCCTTTCGTTTTGTCTTGGCAGTGCTCTCAAGTCATGGTAGTTGGGAATAAAGGAGAGAGATTGAAAGGTCAGTTGTTTACTAGTTTAGTTTATTGGTTTGTTCATTTGTTTATTCATTCAACAAACTTTCCTCAGTGACTCCTCTCAGTAGGCACTATGCTCAGCACTGGAGACACAGAGAGAAGTTGCAGTCCTTTGTCCACATGGAAGTCTTAGCTTTGTGACTGTGGAAGTCGAGTGGGGCTTAGTAGTAACACCCTACCAATTCCCGAGTAGGCCCTTCATGATTGGTGAATGAATGAATGCCAAGTGCTCACTGGAGCATGGATCATCAGTGGGTGCCATTACTGCCATTTCTTGTGGATCCTTTCTCTGTATTTGTGAAACCTACTACTTTGTGCCTTACATCTCCAGAAAATCTAGTTGCTTTTCCACCATCGATAACATTCTACAGACTGTTCTTCTCTGTGCTGGCAGAGTGGTTAAGGGCACAGATTCTAAGGTTGGACTACCTAGGTTAAAATCCTACATCTTCTGTTTCTTAGCTGTGTGACCCTGGGAAAGTCACCTCACTGCTCTTAGCTTTGTGACCCTTGAGACAGGAAGAGCTGTATTGGTGCTAAGCCCATGGCCCAGTGCTTAGTAAGTACTGGAGGTGGGCATTGACATTACTGCTGCTGCTACCCTTAGTGTTATTCTTCTAGCTCCTCTCCAGGCCTGTTTAAATAGTTCTTTTACTTCTTTGCTGAGTTTATGCTATTAGTAGAGTGTTGAGTGGCCATGTGGTTTTAAAGTTAAGTATTCGTGGGGTATGTACTATATTTGATTACAATAAAAGGAAAGCAAAAAGCCAGGCATGGTGGCACAGGCTCATAATCCCAGTACTTGAGAGGCTGAGACAGGAGGATCACAGGTTTGTGGCCAGCCTCAGCAACTTAGTGAGGCACTCCACAATGTAGTGAGACCCTATTTTAAAATAGAAAATAAAATGGGGACTGAGGGTATAGCTCAGAGGTAGAATGCCTCTGGGTTCAATCCCCAATACCATAAAAAACAAATATTTAAAAAAGGAAAGCAAAAAATTGCCATTGTTTTATTACATTTTAAATTTATGGAGCATTTTGGTATGGAACTGACATTGTCACCATGCTCATAAGTCTATATATTTAGCCATGTAGTTCTGAAGTGGCCACAGCAGAAAGATGATCAATGACGGTCCTAGGAGAATGATGGTGGTCAGTTTTGGTTGGGGAGCCCATACAGTCATAGCTCTTTCAAGGTGTTGCTAAGCATGGACACCAGGAAAAATGAAAAGTTTAAAAAATATAACTTAAGTTTCCATTGTTATTTATTGAGAATCTACTATGGAAGTTACATCATGATCTGTCATCTTCACAACAACCCTTTAAAAATGGATGTATTATATACATCTCCATACACAAACAGGGATGTACTCCATGTTTCAGTTGAGGAAAGTGAGGCTAGGTTGTCTTTAAGTTGCCCACAATCCCATGGCTAGAAAGTTGAGTTCTAACTTTCATCTTGCCTCTAAGCCTGAGCTCTTCTCATTCCATTAAGTGTTCTCTTGGATTCTCTCAATTTGGTTGACTTGGACTTTAACCTTTCCTACCCTTAGTTCCTTGTCATTATAAAACAATTAATAGCAAACATTTACTGAGCACTTACCATTGATCAGGCCCTGTAATGAACATGTTATGAACATTTTTTAATTTTTATCTTATCATACAATGTAGTGGGAACAACTATTGTGCTCATTTTAAAGCTGATAGTACTGCAACAGTTACCAGGATGTAGAGCCAGGATTCAAATTCAGACTTGGCTCCAGAGCGACGGTTCATAAGCACTCCCTTATATTGCCTCTCCCACCTAAGGTCTCCTGCATCTCTTCTGCGTCAGGCACTGTCTCATTCTGGCTGCCGAGCAGGAGAGCATCTTTGTGAGCCTGTGGATTTCAGATGTGCCTCAGAGAGGCTTGCTTGTTTCTCTAGCCAGAGATTTGAGTGTCCCCTTTCACCCCATGACTGTGGACTATGTTCTCTGGGGGAGGACAGTTAATTTCTGACTTTCTTTTCCAGGTAGCAGATATATTTTGTTATGCTAATCCCTTATCCATTTCATTTGCACCGTTTGGAATGGTTGGAAGGATAGAGACATAGATGGATGGGATTTTAGCTAGGGAAAACGGAAGCAACTGAAAGGAATGAAAGGGAGGAAAAAGAAGAAGAGGAGGAGAACAAAGCAAGGGAAAGGAGAGTGGTAGCTAGAGTTAAAAACCTGACCTCCAGCTGCTATCCAAATTGGTTTCTATTTTTTTCCTTCTCATTCCTAGTGTCTAGTCAAACAGTTCAAAGCTCTTCTAGAGTCTTCCCCAGGCTTTACCACCCCGAGCCTCTGTTCAAGGTATCTCTGCTACATGAAATGCTTTTCCTCTTACCTCTATTCATCCAACTTTTGTCCAGCTCAGCAATGACCTCTTCCATGAAGGCTTGCCCTGCCCACTCAGATAGAAGTTCTCTTTCTTCCCATACAATTCTTAGTTCCTCCTCTTACAGTTATATGACTATATAATCCTCTACTGGAGAGCAAATTCCTCCTGGAGGGCTCTTGTCATCTTTAGCACAGTGCTCAATGAGTGGGTGCTGTTTGAATGAGTAAATAGCATAGCTAGTGGTTCTTTGCTTTTAGACTGCAAACCTGGTGCCATCCACAGGACCAAAGTGGCCATCCTTACTTATTATCCCTGCGGTGTGGCAGATTCCCAGGGCTACTGGCTATGGCATCAAATCTGAAAGAGGCTCGTAGGTACAAGAGGCAGCTTTGCTTGCTTTCCAGGAGACGTGATGATTAGGTGAGTGATTGAATTCATGTGTCTGCTGTTTTCAGACTTACTATAGAAGTGCCAACACATTGGAAAACAACAATAGCAACAACTTCCCTAATTCCCAAAGGCACTTGAGTTAGGAGTTTAAAAAGCTTGCTAGGAAAAAGTTCATTCCATCATCTGGAGGGTGTACCCTAAGAAAAATGACCCAAGGAGAGGGTAGGGGTTAGAACTCAGCTCAAGGGGATCTGGGGCTGCATTTGGGAGTTCTTTATTTCATATGCTCTGCCTAAGCACACCGTGCTTCTCTCTCTTTTCTATGGTACTGCCTTCAAAAATGTTCACTTTATGACCACCCCAATGTCTGTCAAGGCAGCCCCTTCCTTTTTGGGAAGTCCATTTGGACACAGGTGTAGATGTATCTCACTCGATTCAGCTTCTCCTACCTCCTCTTCCGCATGTGCACCCAAATCCCAACCGACTCTGGCATGCTTCTTGGTTATTTCCACAGCTAAAGGTCCTGCCAGGTGGCTGCTCACTGAACATTTTGTAAGTCTCCCTGGCAGCAAGAGGATATAGACACCTCTGAAGGCTCTTCACTCCCACACATAGTTCATATCACCTACGTAGCTTACTCTGTTATCCTCAGACAGCTCTCTGTTCCTGTTTCCCAGAAGAGCAAAACATGAAAAACTCTCTCCCACCTGTCCTTAAACAAACCTCTAGTTTTCAAAATCAACAGGACATAATCACACAAATGCTCCATATTGGTGGGTTGCTCTGAGACTATACTTGTGACTCAGCGGCATCTCTCTTACCAGAGGAAACAGTGATTTTCTGACAACGGAAGTCATCCATGAACCAGCCTATGCCTCAGTCTTGGTGTAGGGACCAAAAGAAATGGCACTGGACTTCTCCCAGAGCTGTGGGCGTGCTATTTCCTGAGTGGCTGTCCTTCTTGGATAAGGATGGGGTCCTGTGATTTCCCAGTGCTTACCAGGTATCCTCCTGCAGTAGTGAGCCCAGAGAGTATTGATGACATGACTTTTTCAGTCTGGCTATGTCGTCATGGCCAGAGTCCCACCAAAGGCTCCAGGTGGCTGCCTCTGTTCTTGCACAGTGTCATAAAGAGTCCACTCTGCATACCCAGGCAGCAATTTTTTTTTCACCCCACTTAGGTCAAAGCCCTAACCTGAATCTAAAGGAGAAATCTAAAGTTGCTTCAAGCAGACCTTGGATTATTTTCAATTACTTCCCTTCCTGAGTCTTTCCCTCTAGCCAAGCTGTTCTGTATACTGTTTCCAAACATGGCATATGTAGCCACCCCCTGTCTGTGTTCAAAGGACTTCCATCCTGCTCTTTGGTTCAGTTCCTAATCAGCCTTCAAGATCCAATTTCTTCTCTGCCTCCAAGTCCTACAAAATCCTTCAGTCCCCAGAAATGTCTTGGACTCCTGTGGGTCTTATTGTGTGGCCCACTCACTTGGTAATCTTATTTCATGAGTCAAGTTGTCAATTGCTGTACTCTTGTGTTTACATCTGATCTTTTCTGCTATTTTTAACCTCCTCCAGAGGACCACCTGTCTGTGAGTCTCCAAGTGTGCAGCCTTATGTTTTGCATGTAACAGGTGCTCAGTAAACTTTTGTTGGGTGATGGATAAATGGAATGCTCTTCTGAATCCCATTAAGATTTTCTCTGTGACTCATCATCCCAGAATAGTTTGAAAATATAACAAGTCCTCTATTACTCAAGGTCTGATAAACACTTAACTTTCTTCACATCATTACTAAAAGGTAGACAAGGAGAGGTGATGAAAACTAAACAGGGCTCTTGTTTTGTTGTGCAAGAGAAGATTGAAATGTGAGTCTAAAATAGGGTTTAAGGCCTATCTCTTGATTTAATGAGGATAATTTAATTTCTCTGTACCACTGTAAACTGGCAGCAGTTCAATATTTTGATATCAGTTCAAATATTTGTATAATAATAATAACAATAGTGATAAGGAATAACTAATATTTGTTGAGCACTATTCTGTGTGAGCCTATGTTTAATAGTCATTATATTATTTAACCCTGTATCAGTCTGTTTTTAGTTACTATAACAAAATGCCAGAAGCTGGGCACTTATAAAGGAAATAGCTTTATTCAGCTCATAGTTTAGAGATTGTAAGTCAAATATTTGGGTGGTCCCATTTATTCTGCCTCTAGTGAGGAATTTCTGGCTACATTACAGCATGGCTGATGGCATCATGGGGGGAGCATGTGTGAGAGGGAGAGATCACATGGAGGACAGGAAGCCAGAGACCAGAGAGGGGCCAGTCTTTCCCTTTTATCACAACTCACTCTTGTGAGAGCAGATTCACTCTGAAAGACCAGCATCAATCCCTTCTGAGACTGATGACCCCATGACCTAATTAACTTGCACTAGACCCCATCTCTTAATGGTTCTACTACCTCTCAGTAGGCCACACTGAAGACCAAACTTCCAGCACACGAACCCTGGAGAGATACAAGCCCTCACACCGGTTCCTTGAGGTGAATATTGTTATGTCCCTTCCTATTTTAAGTATGGGCCATAAGACACAGATTATGTAGCCTTTAACCAGCCACAAAAATGATTCTTTATAACAGGGCTTAGCCTTGAACCCAGGTATCTTTGAAGATTGACTTTAAAGATAATGTTTTGGACATTATCTTTTACCCTATATTTCCACAAGGTAGATTTAAAATCAGGCAGACATGGCAAAGAACAAGGGGCCGTGATTTCTCCAACCTGCCAAGGTGGGGGCTTCACCATTCAAGATGCTACTAGGACTTTCCTGTCTCACTGCGCTTCTGCCTGTTGGTCTGCCAGGTTCCAGTGGAGATAAAGATCAGGCATACACAAGGGGAAAGGCTCAAAGCCAGTTTTCTTGACAACTCCATCTTTAAAAAGGTGAGTTGTCATGCTGAAGATGAAATCCTGGGCTCTTTATCACACATTTAGAGAAGAGTAGTAGAAACGGATTCTGTGATGGCTCAATTGTCTTGTTACCGCTTTGCCAGGAATCAGGTTAATATGGAAGTCGCCTAAACCCAGATTTAAAGCCTTGAATAGTGTAGACTCAACTAAAAAAAGAAAATAAAACCCTGTTTTCTGAGGGATTTAATTAGGATCTTAGGCCCCTTGCCAAGTCCCACCTGACACTGACATCTTACTAGGAGGAGCTGCAGTTCCAGATAGTTCCCTGAGCCTGAATTTTGACTGAGTAATTGCCCAGGTTGGTTGAATAACCCTGCAGACATTCCAGGTGGTTGTGCTGTCCATAGGGTACAAAGTTTTATGGGGTTAAGAACATGTGTGGGCTCTGGGGTCAGCCTGCCTGGGTGGCAGTCTTGGCCCCAACATTGACTTGTGAGGGGCTGGGTAGCTTAACTTCTCAGTTATTCTATCTATATAATGACCATAATCATGACTACCTCAAGGGAGGTTTCACTGTTTGAAAAATTTAGATCCATTGTTTGGTTTCTGTTACAGTTCTTAAGTACCAACATACTATTTTTTATTGGTATAATATTTTCTTTCTGAAATAAAAACTATAAATACAAATCACCTATATTATGCATTAAAAGTTTTAATCAACCAAAGATGTGCTCACTTACAGATAACTTGTTTACTTTTCATGATCCTTAAGTAGAAAAACTCGGTCATCAATAAAAATAATAATTATTATTCTAGTTCCAACACTTTATTGACAAGGAGAGCATATATCCAAACTTATTGATACTGATACCAGAAGTCTGCATGGGAATGTGTATCTATATTGAGTTAAATGAAAGAACATAGAGATAGACTGGAAATGTTTTCTTTAAATATAAACTGCAGCTTCCAACTGATATAAAAGCTGTAGTCCTATGCTGATGGAACTGTCATGGGGTGGGGTTTTCAAAAAGGCTTCCTCCTCTGGGTGTGGTCTCCCCCACCCCACCTATAATCTTAGCTACTTGGGAGGCCAAGGCAGGAGGATCCCAAGTTTGAGGGCAGCATGGGCAGCTAACTTAGGGAGATCCTATCTCAAAATTAAAAATTGAAATAGCTGGGGATGTAGCTCAGTGATAAAATACCCCTGGGTTCAATCCCCAGTACCCCAGTACCAAAAGAAAAAGACCTCTTCATATTACCATACAAAATATTAGGTCAGTTGCAAGCAGATAAAAGAAGGAATTAAAGGGAAATAGAGCTTACTTATCTCTTCATGATTTCAAATTTTCCAAATTTCTTTTGCTGAGAAATGTTCATATTATTCAGCAATGATGTATTTGATAAACTTGACTTTTAAAAATCACATTATTTTATTAAAATATAGTTCCTTGAAAATAACACTTTAAAATTAATCTCATCTCTTGTGAAATTATAAGGCTGATGTATATGTAACATAATTGGCCCATATTTTATTTTTACTTGATGCTTTTATTTGCATATACAATTTTATATTTGAAATATACTCAAGCTGGGTGTTGATGGTGCATGCCTGTAATCCCAGTATTTGGGAGGCTGAGACAGAAGGATTGCAGGTTTGAGGCCAGCCTCAGCAACTTAGTGAAACCCTGTTTCAAAATAAAAAAGGGATAAAGGACTGAGAGTGTAGCTCAGAGGTAGGATGCCCCTGGATTTAATCCCCGGTCAAAGAAAGGAAGGAAGAAAGGAAGGAAGGAAGAAAGGAAGGAAGGAAGGAAGGAAGGAAGGAAGGAAGGAAAGAAGGAGAGAGAAAGAAAGAAACTCTAAGTGAGATTAGTCAGTCACAAAAAGTGAAAGGTCGGATGTTCTCTCTCATATGCAGAAGCTAGGGAGAAATTGGGACATAGGAGAGACTCCAGACAAAGGAGGAGAAACCTTAGTTGAGTGAAGAAGAGGACCTAACTGAGGGAGATGGCAGGGGGGAAGAGAGAAACACCTCAATGGTCATGATGGACATATGCAAACTTATCAAAGCCAATCACTGTGCTGAGCATGGGAAGGAGGGGTTGGGGAGGGAATGGGGTGGGAACTGGGGGAGGGATCAACGAGCACTATGTGCACATATGCCTCTATCACCCTGAACTTCAACAAGATGTATGATTACAATGCACCAATAATAATAATAATGATAAAAGATTTAGTGTCACTGATTTTAAATGTTAATTGTTGATTTCTCAACTTTATAAAATGTTACTAGTATTTTCATATTATGAGATATAAATACTGAAATAATGGCATAGTCACTGGTTAATGAATTAGAAATAACGTGTGTAACTTTGGTGTCCTAAGTCTTGGCCACTGATGAGTCCAAACTCAGTCCATTGGTAGACAATGATTTATCCATCCACCAGACATATGATAAATGCTTATTGGTACTAGGTACCCTTAACCTTTAGGCATGGAAGACACAGCGAACAAGATGGTCAAGGCCCTGCCTTTGGGAAGTTTGTTAATCACCCAATCTTGATGGTATTGAGTCCTTTCAGACTGGATGTAAAGGATTTTTTAAAATGATAATTTCCTTCTCTGTATTCCTTTTTGATTTGAATACCTCTCTCAAGTCTCTGGACATCAGCTTCTCCCTTCGCATTCTCTGAAAGAGTCCAGCTAGACCAGTCCAGGGCTCAGGCTGCATCTCTGCAATCCTGCTCTACTGCCCCATCATCAGCTCTCTGTTCCGCGCTTCTGCTTGCACTGAAGTGTCTTGGCACTCTCCTGCCAAGTCTGACCAGCCCTTGCCCTCTTCTCTGCTCTCAGGGGCTGGCTTTCTCCTGCAGTTCTGATGAGGGACCAGTAGGGGCCCTGTGATGCTGGGTGCTGAATTCTTCTGGACCTTGATGCCTCTTTGGGGTATGGGGTCTACTTTCTCTGCAAAGGTGGATACCAATGCTCTCCTTTGCTCCTGTCTCCAGGTCTCCATTATATACCACAGAATGCTTGTCTCTTCTCATGCCTGTCTTCTCTAAAGGGCAGTCCCCCAACAGAGTTGCTGGGAGTGTTACCCAGGTGAAGTAAAATCTTCATCGTTCCATAATTCCTCCTTCCCAGGGTTCAGGCCTGCATGATTCTGCTTCTGATGATCTCAAGTGGTGGTTCACTTGTCTTCATTTTACTTCCATCTGATGGGTGAGGTAGCCTCCCACTAGGGCTGGATGGGTAGAGGTGTAAAACCCAGATCCAGCACTCATAGCTCCCTATACATAGCTCGTCTTGGCTTTTGGGAAGGGAGGTTGAGGAAGGCCTGATGGTTCTGAGTTTAGAACTGCTGTTCATCCTCTCCACTTAAGTCTTGGCCATATTTCTTTTGGAAGTTTTTCTCTCAGATTTTCCTTAAAAATTAACCATATCTCCTGCTCTTCTTTCTACCTCTTAGCAGCAACCTAAAAAATAAGTTAGACCCAGTTCAAGTTCTTTTTCATGTGGCTCTGGGCCCTATGCACACAATAGGGTGTGCTTAGCAATGCACACCCCTTCTCCAGCAACTGCCATCAGTCTTCACATGAGGAGCTCACAGAGCACTTTTGAGGGGTGCCTTCTAATTTCATACGTCATGCTGCCCATTCCTGCTCTTTAATACTTTTAAGGGATGTTGTTACTTAGGCAAAGAACCTGGCACATATCTAAACGTGATGTCTAGTAAATGCTGGCTTCTTTTCTCATTGTAGTACCTGTGTCTACTCAGCCACCTGAGGCTTTCAGTTTGGGCAACTTCAATTTCTCTCCTCACTTCTCTGAGAAATGTGGGACTTCATCATACTCCAAACACTGGGAAACGTTATTTCTGGTGAAGACATTCTGGTCATGTAGGTGACCTCCAGCTCCCAGTTTTTAGATGTCAAATGAGGACATCACATTCAGCATCCAATGCTAAGTTCCCCAGGCACTTGGGCTTGCTATTTGAGGAGTAGGTGGTCGCCTTTGTTACCCCGGGGTCAGCCCCATGCCATGATACGTACAGTATAGAAAAATTCTTGATGAATTGGATCAATTTTGTTCATACTTTGAATGCTGGTTTTTTTTTATCAAGATATGACAATTAAAATCTCTATCTCAGCATATTCATATTATTCAGAGTAGGAGACTGAGTCTCCCTAAATGTTGTGATTTTTTTCTTTTTTGGTACTGGAGAATTGAACCCAGGGATATTCTACCTCTGAGCTACACCCTCATACCTATTATTTATTTATCTATCTATCTATTTATTTATTTGAAACAGGGTCTTGCTAAGTTGCTGAGGCTGTCCTCAAACCTGAGATCCTCCTGTTTCAACCCCCCAAGTACTGGGATTATAGGCGAATGCCACTCTGCCCGGTTTCTATTGTGATATATTTGAAGTCACACCCAGATTTATCCAATCATCTATATATCCATTAATTCAACGACTAACTACAGAACCAGTCACTAGGAACACCAAGGTCAATAATAATATACTGGCCCTCATGACCCTCTAAGTCTAGTCAGGAAACAGTTAAACAGGCCTATCCAATGTAGCCCAATCAGTGCTATCACAGGAGTCAGCCAAGGGCGGCATGGAGTTGCAGAGAAGGAGCACCTAACCCAAGCTGGGATGTGGAGGGACAGTGAGGAAAGGCTTGCCAGGGGAGGGAATTTTCTTCTGAGCCATGAAGGCTCTACCAGGTCACTGAGAGAGTTGGGACAAGCGTGCTGAAGAAAAGAGATAGCAAAGCATTTGGGCTGTAGAGTCAGACAGATGTTGGTTTAAACCTTTCCTCTGCCTGTGACTGGCTGTGCGATATTGATCAAGTTACATCACCTCTACCTGCACAGCTGCAGCTATTTCCTCTGTAAAGTGGATGGTGCATTGAATGAGTACATTCAAAGCACTTGGTATGGCAAAGAACACAGATTTAGCACTTAATAAATTATTGTGGTTATTACTGAAGTGTCAGAGCATGGCATGTCAGGAAGTTGCAGGTAGCTCAGGGTGGTTGGACCATCCAAGCGTGACAGGAGATGGGTGGCCCTGAAAGACTGGTGAGTCATGGAGATTCAACATGACATGGAAAAGCCGGGTGCCTTGGAGCCAGAAGGGTAATAGACCTTTACTTTTTGATATATGGGCCTAGCTTAGGGTTTTGTGTGCCCACACTTTCCCCCGTTGTACTTGCATGTATTAAAGAGCAGAACAACATCCTACATTTAAATTACAGCAGGCTCCAGCGGCACCTGACTCATGGAACCTGCCCAGTGGACAATGATAATTTATTTCACTGTCCAGTATTCTGTTTGCAGACTCTTTAAATGTTAATGATCAATAATGTGATTATGATGGGGAAAGTTCCTGGGCCAGTTGTGGGTTTAATTTAATTTACAAAGCCATCTGGAGCTATGTAAACTTCTTTTTTTATATCTTTTTCCAGACCACATTTACATGGGTTCTAGTCACTATAATAGCAAGCCTATAGCAAAGACTCTACCCCCAGGCTCTGAGGTCCAGAAGGGAAGCCCAGTGACCTGAGAGTGAGTTGGTGCAGAGCTGACGGTGGATTTTGTAATCTCCTCTCCTTCCTGCCACTCCAAGTGCAGGGAAGAGGCATTATTTGGCTAGTAAGGATGGGTTTCTGCTAAGAACTGACCCTCCTTCAGCTGGATAAGAGGCCGGAAAAATGGCTGATGCTCAGGGGCCAGGCAAATGCTTAGGAAAAAAAAAACCCTCATATTTGTCCTCAAATCTGCTGGGCTTTTGATAATCTGGTTCTTGTCTTCTGTGCATTATGCCACTCTCCCGTTTGTTCACTATGACCCAGCCCTACTGGCTTCCTTACTATTCCTGGAGTGAATGAATTCATGAATGAATCCTCTGGCTCATCTCCTTGATTCCACAGTGTACTCCCACAAGTAAGAACACTATCTCCTCTCGCTTTCTGGGGTGGGTGGCATTTCCAAAGATGGTAGCCACATCACACATCCCAGTCGCTCTGGAATGTGATGCTGGCAAGAGGCAGAGTCTATTTCCCTGCTCTGGGAGCTGGGCTAGCTCTCAATGACCTGTTTTGGACAACAGAATGTGGCAGAAGATGCTGCAAAACTCTCCAGGTCTGGGCATTAGAGATCTTCATCATCTACCTTCATCCATGGGAAAGTTCCTCTTTGGAAGGCACCTTCCATGTAAGTCTACCCCCTGGACCACTATGCTATGAGGAAGCTCAGCATAGCCACAAGGAGGGAGAGAGACCATATGAAGGAACATTGAGGTGCCAACCATGTGGGTATAGCCTTCTGGCATCTTCCATCGCAGCCCGGCCACCACTTGAATGCAGCTAAGCAGATGATTCCAGAGTAAGGATGTCCCAGCTGAGCCCTGCCTAATTTCCTCACCTACAAAATTGTGAGAAAATAAAATAACTTATTTTTATATGCCACTGAAAATAAAATAACTTATTTTTCTATGCCACTAAATTTTATGTACCACAAGACAAGTTGAACACCTTTTAGTTTCCAGTCCCCAGCACTCCATCTTGTTTCCTTCTCTCTGGGGCTCTGAGCAAGAACTCCTTCTCTGGCCTTCCACTCTTCTATCCCTTGATGCTCATCCTGCATCCCTCTCCTTTCTCAGAGGAAGAAGCATCCCTCCTAGTCATGGCTGCTCTTACCTTTATCATTTATCTTCCCTATAAACCTCCCAACCATCTAAAATCTGGCTCCTGAACTCTGCTGAAGTCACCTTCTCAAAATCATGTTAGTTTCTGTCTGTTCATCAGACTTATGAGTCTGTTCTGTGTCTTCCTTCCCTAGACAGCTCTGTGGTCCAGATGCTGCCTACCACTCAGCCATAAACACCCTCCTTTCTTGATCCCATCTGTGTGACTGGGTGTCTGAATAACCTGCCTGGAAGATGAGCCTGTCTCATGTTGTTGGTTCAAGACTCATCGTGGGAGAATGAGTGGTGTTTTGCCTTCCGCCTCCTGAGGAGGTGACTAGGAGGTCTCTGGGAGCTGGTGGTCCTCACTCAAGAAGAGGGTCAGATTCTGTGAAGTTTTAGAGATTGTTCTGAAGACCACAGGCAGGCTTCAAGGGGATAGGTTGTAGTGGAGAGATGCTTCCTGAGACTGGGAAAAGTTTTCCATGGGATGGGTGGACATCAGGTTCCATTTTATTCTGCTCTAGATGTAGATGGACTCTGAAATGGGGGTTACTTCAGTGTGTGTGTGTGTGTGTGTGTGTGTGTGTGTGTGTGTGTGTATGGGGGTATTGACTGATGTCAAAGGTCTTTTTTTGTGGAAGTCCAGGGGAGGGTCTCAGCACCAGTCTGGCCCAGGGCTCTTTCCTCATTGGAAGCTCTAGGAGGGAAGGAATTCTTATCTGTTTTGTTTTTTCTGTTGTATTCCCAGCATTTACTATACTGTCTGGGACACAGTGGGTGCTCAGAAAGATGTGTTGATAAGATGGAGTCAAAGCTTGGGCCAGATGGTGGTGATCAGCATTTGTTAGGGACATCAGGTGTCCACAGGAGAAGGTCATAGTCCTCCTGTGGGTATCCAGGTGAATCTTCAGGACTGTGGTATGTCACAGAGGAGGATGTCCCAGACTGAGACAGGATTTCCTGGCAACTGGGTAGGAGACACTGAGCCAGATTTCAGTGATTTAGAATAAATAAGAGATAGTAAGAACCAGCATTTATTATTTATGATATTGTTCTAAGTGATTTCATGTATTAATTAATCCTTGCAATAATAGTATGACATAAACACAATTATTAGCCTGTTTTTACAAAGGAGGAAAGTGAGGCACAGGAAGGCTAATTAACTTGTCTGAGGTCATACTGTCAGGATGTGGGCTCAGATATGCCTGTTTCAGACCAGCTAAAAAAGCAGCTGAGATATGAGATTTCTTACCCCCGGAAGTCATGAAGTGAATTCATACTGGTTACATCTATTTCTCCATTAACTTCATACTTAGTAGTATATATACACTCATATATGTTTTATATACATATATATATATAAATTTTTGGCAAAATAATAAAATAATTCTAATAAATTGTAATAAAATAATAATAACAAACATACTAAAGTTAAAAATAGGGAGCATAATACATGGGGTGGGCTGTGCCTTGCCTGCCATCCAGATGATATGCAGGTGGTCCCTAGGTAGTACTGGATCTGGACTAGAATAATTCCTTCAAGGTAACATTTGCAATGTGCTAGGAGCCCACTTTTATCTGGTGCTGACTACATACTGTAAACTTATAAGGAAAGCATTGTTATCCCTACATTAGAGATCAGGGAAAAGCAAGTTTAAATGATTTGCAAAAGGAGACCCAGTCTCACACCAGAGCTTATGATTCTAACCACTACTCCACAAGGAGTCTTTTTCCCACATTATGTTCAAAGGTGTTTGCTTGTTTATTTGATTTTTAGCAGAAACACACATTCTTTGATCGTTTGGAAAGGAATCAATTATTTCAGGAAGGTGTTTCTAGTAACCATGTAAAGAAACTTCAGGATATTTGTGTACTGTTTATAAATATAATAACCAAATAAAACGATGGTAGAACATTATATATTTGTATATGTCTCCTGTACCCATAGTACAAAATCAGTTTTCTCTGGACAGTGGTTTATTATCAGCAAAGGATCTGTAACTGGTGCTAATGGATTTGGTTGTTGGAAATTTTTCTTTAAAAACCCTCCCTAATGGATCTTAATTTCACTAAATTCAGCCTGATGGTCACTAAAAGCAGCTTCCAAATTAGACAATACCTTTTAACATTTTCTTCTTATCCAAGGAATGAAGGTCCTTGTTAGAAAAACAAGTATTATGCTGCTTTAATTGAAAGTAAGCTGGGGAGGCTGGATGAGGAGGGGTAGGTGAGGATGCGGTGAGAAGTCTAGTATCTCTGAGGATCTTTGAGGACTGGCGCAAGAGCACACTGCTGTGTGGGTTCACTGGTCTCCCGCCACCATGAGAATTCTTCTGGCAGCCTGCTGGCAGGGAGAGCTTTTCTTAGCCTCACTGGTCCCAGCATAGTGTCGTGGCTCACAGCAGAATTTAGAACAGAGGCTTTGGAACCAGATGAATGTGAGTTCAAGTCTCTGCTTGGCTTCTTACCAGCTGTGTGACTTTAGGTGACTTTCTCCCCCTTTCTGGGTCTCAGTTCATTCATCAGTAAAACAGAGAAATCAGGACTGTGGCAGACAAGAGTATGATGCAGAATGTCTGTGAAAGGCAGGGACACAGCCGCTGCTGGTACTCAGAGCCACTCTGCCTCCCTTCTCTCTGACATCTCTCTCGTGTCCCGTTTGCTCTCTCCTTGTCCTCTGCTCCAGGCCCTTCCCCTCTATACTGTGGGCCTAGGCCTCCTTTGAGCTCTTTAGAGCTCTGTGCTGCCCATTTTACCAGAAAGTCCTCCAGGCTCCTAAGTGGCCTCCGTTTCCCTCCCTTACCTAAATGACCTCTGTTAGGGTAATTCAGGAATCTGAGTAATTTATCCTATGGTTGGTAGGCTGGAATCTCATAGAAGGGTGTAGGCTGATTTTGTGCTCTGAATTGAAAAGCCTGTATTATACCTTCAAGTTGTACAAATTCTTTCCTCGAACCAACCCAGCATTGCCTGTAGGCCCTCACCCCCTTCTACTGGACTCCTCCAGTAGCATCTCAGCCAGTTCTCCTTCCTGGATACACAATCAAACCTTGCTACTAGAATAGTCTTACTGAAGTAAGGCCACCTACAGTAATGACATACTACTAACTTGGCCACGAATGTGTAGAAAGTTCTACATTGCACAAAAGAGTCACACCAATCAACATAGAAAACGTTAAGGTTCCAGTATGGAAATGCTAAGGAATATTGGTGGTATGGTTTGGTGGGTGGCTGGGAGTAGGGGCAGGATTCACATAAAAAATACTCAGCTGCGTAGTAATCCAAGGAATGCATTTAAAAATACTCATAAGCCAGGCATGGTGGCGCACGCCTGTAATCTCAGTACTTGGGAGGCTGAGAAAGTAGGATCACATGTTCGAGGACAGCCTCAGCAAGTAGTGAGACTCTCATCAACATAGTGAGACCCTGTTTCAAAATAAAAATAAAAAATAGGGCTGGGGGTATAGCTCGGAGGTAGAATACCCCTGTGTTCAATTCCCCAGTTACCCTCCCACACACACTCATAAGATAGTATTTTACATGCATTAAATTAGGGGAAAAAATCTTAGTAATGCCTAATGCTTACAAAGTACTGATGAAACCAGTTCAGTTGTATATCATTGGTGGCATTGAAAACGAGTATAGCCCTTTAGGAAGATAGTTTTGCGGTGTGTTTCAAAAATTATAGCAAATACTTAACGTCCTTTGACCCTGTAGCCTTACCCTCAGGAATTCAATTTAAGAAAATAACAAAAATGAAAATATAATGGTACATTAGTCTTCTGCTAACATAAAAATATTAATTATAAAAACCATAGTAAAATGTTTACATTCTAAGGCTAGGTGAATCAGATCACAAAATTATCTGCCCTATAGCTACAGGTGTGTGAATACTTGTTTGCATATGGGAAAGAATTAGAGGACTGTAAATGTGTGAAAACAATTGACATATGAGGAATAAGATTGTACATTTTTGTTTTCTTTCTAATTTTTCTTTACTTTTATATATTTGTGCAAGAAATAAAACCAGTAGTTGGAGAAATGCTAAATGTGAAGACCACCTGGAGGATCACCTTTCCATAATGGAGTGGAGGGGAGACCGTGCCCTCTGCCCCTCACAGCCCCGCGTGCTGGCCCAGTCTCCCTAGTCAGCCGTCTTTCCACCTAGCCCAGGCTCCTGATCTCCCACTGTACGGCCCCCTCCTCCTCCCAGACTCCTCGCTCCCCATACACCCACCCCCAGACCACCTGCATATCTCCAAACGTTATCACACCTCTGTGCCTCCCCCACATTTCTTCTGTCTGAATATCTTTATTCCCCCTTTTCTTTTGAGCTCTGACCTGCCTTCCAGGGCCTGATTCAAAAGCTAGCTCTTTCTCCATGAAGATTTTCCACACCATTATTGTTTGAATAAATCTCTATTGTTGGATAAAGGGCTATACTCAGATCATGTAACCCTTTAGGATGGACACTCCGGACCAGCAGGGGCTGGGTCTTATCTTTCTTTATGTTGTCCACATATTTAGCATATAGTACATGTTACATGATTAGCCCCTCCTTCAGGCTTGCTCAACCAGGTAGCACCTATCAAAATAGGAGCAAGCAAAGCAGTTAGATGGCAATGTACCAGATGAGTTTATTATGTAAGTATAAAAAGATTAATTAATTTATAATTCTTATACTTCTGAAATAAGTATACTTACTATATACTGCTAATAAGTATACTTATTATATATCGTTAATAGTAAGCCTGTTATTAGTTTGGAAGTCTACTAATAAATACGTAATAGCTATGAAAAGAGGAGTTATTGTGATTTCTTCTGATGCAGTTTGGGGATAAAATTATTATTCATTTTGTTAATTAAATGGTATTTTGTATTTAAATGACTTTTTGTGGTTTTAAGTAAAATAAAACCATTGGTCAAGATTTGAGTTTCCATGGACTCAGCGACAATAATTATAGGAGTTCAAGAGTGAGACAAATAATGCCTAATCTAGTAACTCATCCCGGGCTGCTTTCCTATCTATCTCATTTAGAGCCTCAATAGAACTCTGTGAATTTCCTCTACAGCTTTTAGGAATGTGTTTCACTTTGAACTTGGATTTTGTTGTATTTCAGAAAAATAAGTGAGGAAAAACTTGGGTATGGTATATCGATTTATTCATTCAGTCATTCACTTATTCATAAGTATTTTTGAGAAACTTCTTGCCTGGGTCTGCTCTAGGTTAGGGTTACAGAGGTACCCTGTGTTAGGGATACAGAGCTTACTGTTTACTGTGTTGAGGGAAACAGACAGTAAAAAAGTAAACACAAGAAACAAGTGAAATTTACTATGAAAGAGAGACTTGAGCTGGGCGTGGTGGCGCACATTTGTAATCCCAGTACTTGGGAGACTGAGACAGGAAGACCGCAGGTTCGCGGCCAGCCTCAGCTACTTAGTGAAGCCCTCCGCAACTTAGTGAGGCCCTGTTTCAAAGTAAAGAATAAAAAATAGGGCTGGAGGTATAGCTAGGAGGTAGAGACCCCTGGGTTCAATCTCCAGTACTGCAAAAAAAAAAAAAAAAAAAAGAGAGAGAGAGAGAGACTGGGACAGAGAGTGGCTGAGGAGGGAGGGGACATGTTTAGACAGGGTGGTCAGGAGGCCCCTGTGAGGGAACTGCTGATCTCAGTCTTGAACTCTGAGGTGGATCCAGCCAGCAGAGATCTGAGGGAAAGGGACCAGAAGCTTGGCTGGTATGGGTACTAGTGTGGAGTATTTAAAGAACAGAGAGGTCAGGGGTGGGAAGGAACTTGGTGTGAAGTCAGAGAGGAGGGCAGGAGCCAGGTCACGCAGCAGCTTGTAGGCAATGGTAGTAGTTGAATTCTGAGTGCTTTAGGGTGAGAAGATGCTGTTTCCCTGCCAAGATCTCTGCCTTACCAGGAGACCACACCCAGCCCCAGTTGCTGGCAGTGTTTGCTGCAGAGGGCTCATAGATACACTCTTTTCCAGAAATTCCCTCCAGTCAGTGGGAACCACATTGTCCAAAAATGACTAGGAGATTGTGTCCTCCCCTTGGGGGCAGTCTGCATTCAGTGGCTGCCTGATCTGGGTGCATATAAGGCCAGTCCCTTTGATAGAACATGGAGCAACTCTAGTGCTGCCCATGCTCCATGGCTGTTCCCCGAGATCAAACCGAGGTTAGACCTCTCTGTAAACACCTCTTAGCTCAGTGTCTTCTCCTGCCCCTTCAGGGCAGGTTTCTCCTGAGATCACACTTTTAATAAATCACTGCACAAGAGCCCTTGTATCAGGCTCTTCTTCTAGCAGTGATGAGAATTCGATTGTAATCTCCTTGAGGGCAAGAACTACACCTGATCGCTTTATTCTTAAAAGAAAGATTTAAGCTGGGACATGGCATGATTTGATTACTTAGAAAAGTTTGTTGTTGCAAGTGTGTGTGTGTGTGTGTGAGAGAGAGAGAGGGGGGAAGAGGGAGGGAGGAAGGGAGGGAGGAAGAGAGAGAGAGAGAAAGGAGAGAGGAGAGAGGAGAGAGGAGAGAGGAGAGAGAGAGAGAGAGAGAGAGAGAGAGAGAGGAGAAGGGGAGGAGGGAGAGGGGGAAGAGGGAGAAGAGGAGGAGGAGGGAGAGGAGAGAGGGAAGAAGTAGGCAGATCAATTAGAAACTATTGTCATTATCCAGGTATAATATGACTATGGCTTGGATTAGATGAAAGATCCTTATTGAGTAAAACTTTTCACCTCCAATTATACTTACAGAATCCCCCTTTCATCAAGAAAATGTCCAAGTGACTTTAGGCAGAAGGATGTTAAAAAGAATAACCCATTGTGGTACATAACGGGAGAAACACATGAAAGGTCAGATGCTCATTGAAACTCTAAAACTATGTATGAGCATTTAGTGCAGAAATAACGTGATAGGCATGTGCAGTTGGTCTTTAGCTTAATTACCGGAGTTAGTCACAGGTCCTTGGGGGAGACTGTAATTTCTAAGATCTCTTTGATTCTGGGATAGAAGTGACAATTTGAAAGTGGCTCTTGTTCTTTCCACTTTGGGCTAGTAAATGCTTCTGGTTGCATTTATTTCTTGGGGGCATCGAGGAGTTTATGTTCTGCCTTGAGTGCTTCTCAAATTCTTCCTTTCTTGTTAACCCCCAATCCAGGATGTAATAATAATCAGGCTCTGACTATCTTAAGAAATGGCACACACAATATGGTGATAGCTACACAAGCCAAGGCTACATGGCTCAGGAAACATGATGACCAAGAAGAAGAAAAAGGCTTTTAAGAATTGTCCTTTCACACAAATATTTAAGTATGTCAAGAGCTGAATGAAAGGCAGCAAAATAACCAAAAAGGTCATCATGTTCTGCTCTGTTGTGACAGCCCTTACTTCGAGACCTGAAATCTCTTTTGCAGTAGTATTTGTGCATTAGAGAAAACCTTGCCAGGAGGTTTACAACACGCTGGAGGAAGGGCAGAGAGCAGGCATCAGGCACACTCTGTTACTCCTCTGACTTCATGCTGAGCTGGGAAGGGTGTGGAAACAGGCAGCAACTCAAGCTAAGGAGAGGAGGGAGCAGTCCTGAGACCCACCGTGGAGCACTTGGAGAAACACTCAGTGGCCTGAGCTTCTCTCTGGAGGCAAAGTCCTCACTGTCTCTCCTAGACCCTGCGGGATGCCCTGGGAGCCACTCACCTCTCTGCTCCCTCCCTAAGACTTCCAGGCTAGAACAAGTCTTAGGGCTTCGCTGGATAGTAAGAACACTTTTCCAGAATTACATGCCCAAAAAGGACATACAATCCAGCAAAGGAGGGATTGGAGAAGATGGGCGCATACTCCGGGGCCAGCCTTGAACATCACCTGGCTTTGGTTAAGTGGCGTTTTAATCACAAGTGGGATTACAAGTATGTGGAGAAACAGTAAAGCCATCGGCTTCTCACTGAACACCCCATCTACTCATTTACTCAGCATGGTGTCTGTATATTATATGGAGGGTGTGTATTGATTTTAGGCATCAGAGACCAAGATAAGTAAAAAGAGCTTCTACCTTTCAGGAGCACCATCTTTATAAAATTTAGAATCATTAGCT
Organism: Glis glis; assembly: GCA_004027185.1. Taxonomy (NCBI): domain Eukaryota; kingdom Metazoa; phylum Chordata; class Mammalia; order Rodentia; family Gliridae; genus Glis; species Glis glis. The sequence goes on from PVJS01001735.1 coordinate 68,977, forward strand.
TGTAGAAAATACCAGCTGCGTTGCTCCAACCCAGAGGAACTGGATCAGACAGGGACTCAGGCATTGGTGGGCTTTTGTTTGTTTGTTTACAAGCTCCCAAGTAGTTTCATTATGCAGTGACATTTGAGAACCACCAGCCTAGAGAGAGACAACACATCCTGCCATAACTACAGTATTGGCCCTCAGGGGCTCACAGTTAAGGGGTCATGGTCTAGGTCCTGAAAATTAGCCCGCATGTTCTCAACGGGGATGATTTTGTCTCCCCACATTCCCCAAGGACATCAGAGACCGTCTGGATACATTTTTGGTTGACACAAGTTGAAGGGAGGGCACTGCTCCTATAATGAATAGGAGAGTCCCCCACAGCAAAGAATCATCTTGCCTGAAACATTAGTAGTGCTGATGTTGAGAAATGCTGATAAATTTTCAGGGGTGGTTCTCCTAATGAAACCACTATGGCAAATAGCTTCCATTAGCTAATTTATCATGCACTTACCATGTTCTAGATGCATTATATATTAACATATAATGCATTATAATTAACATTTTTAACATTGACTACTAGGTACTATAATTTGTTCCCATTATATGGATGAGAAAACTGAGGTCCAAGGATTAAATAACTTGTCTAAAGCTTACATATCTGGTAAGTGAAGAACTTGGGAATTGAACACAGGCTGTCAGTGTCAGGCTCCTGACCACAACACTGTCCTGCTGCCCACAGATTCTCTTTTTCTCATTGTGGAACTTTTTTCAGGCAGAAAAAGAATTACAATTAATACATACATACTGAGAGTATTCCTTTTTTTCTTAGGATATGCTACTTGATGAAAATGAAACTTCTCGATGCAATAGACAGCCCTCCTGAGTCAGGTGATTAATAGACACTGATAATTATGTGTCATGTGGCCAGGCTAGAAACACCAAAGTGCTTAGAGGAATTCCCAGAGAGGAGGATGACTGACGCGTTTGACACCAACAGTGTTTGGCAGCTGCCAGCATCATGCAGTGTGGTTTGGGGTAGCGCCTGACCAGCCAGACTGTCTGTGACAACTCTGATCTCCTTAACTCTGAGCATCTGTTAGAACGACGCCTCAGCAGGAAAATGCAGGGGGAGAATGTCTGCTCAGAGCATGTGAGCATCTGACCGGCCCCTCAGACATCCTCTAGAGAGGCCTGATGTCCCTGGGTCCCCTTTGCTTACTTGTGCAGACAGAGGAAAAGAAACAGGACCCAGAAGTGGTCATTCGCCCTCTATGCAGTGTCCCACCCATGGTCACCGCACAGGAGGGAGCACATACACCATCTGTGTGTCTATTACTGGCCATCATCCTCTCTCTGAGTACAAATTTAGTTCAGATGCTCTTGAGGACTGGAACAGTGTCCACTGTATCTGTGAGGCCCTGTGGCCAGCAGATTATGTGCCTTGTCTAAAGAGACATCAAGTAGGGGAGACCATGAGCAGTCGGCCTCCCAACCATAACAATATACTGCCACCCAACAAGTTCTACTTTGATCCAGGAGTTTTCCCAGATAGAAAGTGGGCCCACTTATAGCATGACTGTAAAATGTGCACAAGATCATATTTGGCCCAACTTTAGAGGGGTCATGCAGGTGGAGATGGCTCCTCCTCCATCCCCGCCCCACAGCCCTCTTCCTCCTTGACATTCTCCTCTGAGGGAACCTCCCATGGTGCTGTGTGCTATGGTCTTGTCTTGTGCACTTCTGGCCCCACGTCTGTAATCGAATCTTGACATGAAGTTGGCATCAGGAAACTGAGGTTTATGGAGGACACTGGCTTGGCATGTTATCATTCTTCGTGGAGATCTTCCCTTTGCATTAAGAATGCAGGCCACTGTCAAAGAATTCCAGTGCCCAGTCTTCCTCAGATCTCTGCCTTTCCCACAGAGCTTTTCCTAAACAATCTTTTGCTTTCTTCGGGCTGCCTTTGGCCTCAGAGAGCAATTCTGCTTCCTGTTTACAGAGAAGTTGAAGCTACCAGCATGATTTCCTTCAGCTTTTCTCCTGTGGTAGTCATTAGTGCTATTTTCCAAATAGCTCTGTATGTTTCTCCTGTGGCGAGATGGCACTTCCTGGTCCTTCTGGAGATGGAGTAGGAGGCATGGCTAGTTCTTCACAGTATAAGCAGAAATGAAGAGAGTCACTTTCAGGGAAAAGCACATGGCTGTTGGGGTGAAACTCTCTAGATCTGAATTTCCTTCTGGCATGGTGGAAACATTTGACATGGTGGCTATTCTATCAGCCTGGGTTCCTGAGTGAATTCAATTCCAAGATGGAAACAGGATAAGCAATAGATAGACCTAAATTTGTTAACAGTTACTACAACTAGCCAGGCATGGTGGCGCATGCCTGTAATCCCAGTACTTGGGAGGCTGAGATAAGAGGATTGCAGGTTTGAAGATAGTCTCAGCAATGTAGTGAGACTCTCAGCAACCTAGCAAGACCCTGTTTCAAAAACAAAAAATAAAATAGGGTTGGGGGTGTAGCTCAGAGGTAGACTCCCCAGTACCACACACACACACACACACACACACACACACACACACACAAATAAAAGTCACTACAATTTTGGTTTGATTTGCCTCCATCTCCATGGTCCTGTTCCAGGTCTTTATTATGTGTGAGAAAAGCTTCCCAAGTCATGAATAGCCCACAGAGTTTGGCAAACCTAGGAAAGGCCACCACCTAATTCCAGGGTCTGCAAGGCATGGGGGCACAGAACTGCTTCTTGAGGAGAGTGGGGGGTGTCTCACAGTTGGAAGGAAAAATGGTGACATCATGATCAGAGTCCCCCAAGTCAAGCTGCATCCCCGTATGTTACAATTGGGGGCCACTGGATGTATAAAAGAGATCAGAGCTGTGAATTTGACTTTGCCCAGCTAGTGAAGTACTAAAGTGACTACCCCTGTGCAGAGGTTGCTGCTATTACAGTCATGGGCTGCCTGTCCCATCTCATGAAGACTGATAGTTCACTGGGGGCAAGACTGTGTATTATTCTCTTTGGGTTCTCTAGTATGTTGAGCTTGGTGTCTATAGAGCTCATAGGTGCTAACTAAAATGATTTATCAAATGGAAATAATCACATCACCCTTGCTTCTGATACTGTCATACTGCTTGATAACAGATAGGCTTTTTGCTCTTGGAGAAATACATTTTGTGAAAAATAGCCATGTGTTTTTTTTTTGTTTTTTTTTTTTTTTTAGTAGTAGGCCTTTGCTTGATTATGTCCACTGGGTCTCTGCTTCACTCTCCTTTGACAGTTGAATCTACCAGACTGATGCACACAGTTCTCTTGCAGTGAACAGGAGATTCACCTAATACTCCTTAAGGCAGACTGGAGGAAGCAAGGATGAAGAGATGATATAGGGGAAGAAGGGGAAAACATCATCTCTGTAAGTCCAGAGACGAGGAAGCAATATAGAGGAGAGAGAGGAAGAAGTGAGAGTGTGTCTTCCACTAGACAAGTTGAACAGAGTTCCAAAGGCTGTGACTGGGACTCTGTGACCTGTCACTGAGAAGTGACATGTGTAGCATGCTGAGTTTCCTTTATGGGATCAGCCTGGGCCCAGATGAACCTAAGTTTGAATCCAGGCTGGTTGGTGGGGCTGGAAATCCCCTAAGCATTTATATAGAGTCAATATGTGGGTGGAGAAGAGGGCCTTCAAGAAGGATATTTAGGTATGATTCCCGGGGAAAAGAGACAAAGAGAGATGGAGAAGACAGTAAGGTGTCTCCTATCCAAAATGGCCCTGGAGGGGGAGGCCAAGGCCTGTATATGTAGAAGACCTGTAAGACAAAGCCAATGGGATTGTTTTCTGTTGCTGTGGGGTACAAGCAGAGTTGCTTCTGAGATTTGGTGTGACTCAGCATGGGGGAGAGGGTCTTATCCCTGCTTTTCCATGATCTGAGCTTAGCTTTTGAAGGGACTGTGGCCTATGAGGCCAGGATAGACTGAGGTGGGTAACAGAAATGTCCTAAAGTAATGTGGGCCTTGACTGCAAGCCAGTGTAATGTGCATATTAATACTGCCACATTTATATCCATAGGCTGGTGAGACCTGGCAATATTTGATACACATATACTTTATCCCACTTGAGTCTTATCATAACCCTATGAAGTTAGCCTTATTATTGTACCTTTACTGATGAGGAAAGTGAGACAGAGAGAGAGAGCAAGTGACCTGCTCAAGTGACCCCATTAATAAGTGGTAAGACCACTTATTAATTGACCTCAGTGGGCACCCACTTAGCCACATCTCCAATCCTGACTCCTATACTCCTATACATGGTTAACACTTTTGATGATATAATCCACTTACTTTGGCCAGAAGTCATGGAGAACAACCACAGCTTCACAAGGCACTTGGTGTTTTGGGGAGGAACTCTAGGCTATGTGATATCTTGTCCCAGGGGAAAACACTCTCTGGGAAGATAACAAAGGACAAGGTAGGGAATGTCTGGGGACAGAAGGAGACCCAGAGTCTCAAGATGGGGTCATCACTGAATAACAAGAATAATGCTTCCCTTTGGAGCTACAGAGAACTTTATAATTTCCAGAGCGTTTATTTTTCACAAACACTCTGTGAATCAAAAGCCCATATGTTTATTTTGCAGATGAGGAATCAGGCTCAGAGAGCTTCAGTGACTTGCCCAAGACCGTTCGGTTAGTGTATGAATCAAGCTAGAAATCCAGTCTCCTGACCCCTAGTGGAGGATTCTTTTCTCTTTACTAGGTGCTCCCTTGTGCCCTGTTGGGACACTTGTCTTCATTTAATGGAGGCTGACATTGTGACTGAGCCAGTCAGAGGACCCGACATTAAGGTCAGGCCTACAGAGAGGCAGACATTCAAATGAAAGGCAGGATGCAGGTGCAGGACCAGTCACAGGGCAGCACTCACTTCATTCAGATCTGGGCACTTCCTAGACATAGAGGCTGATTTTACATTAGAGTTTCCCAAGATGGATACATGGAAACTAGTTTTACCACAAGAAGTAGAGTTCTGTGGTCAAGGAAGGCATATTGCATCTGCTTTTAGAGTAGTGATGCATATTAAGGGCTCTATAATGTCTTTAAGCAAAGAAATCTGTTTGACTATGCTTAACTCAGGTCTCCAAATCTATTTGAACACAAAATCTTTTTTCTTTCTTTCTTTAAGGTAATACCTAACTAGCAGCCGATGGAACTGTTAAGAACAACTAATTTGCTTTGATCACTGAATTAATGGGTTGATTTTATGATTTTACATCATGTGATCAGAGCCCTAGGGATTTTTTATGGTTTGATATTCTAGCCTTGTGTGTGTGTGTGTGTGTGTGTGTGTGTGTGTATTATAAAAGGCAATGTATTTGTAAATAGGCCTTGTTGCTAGTCATTCTGCAACTCAAATACCCAGACTTCAATTGTGCCTGTGTAAGCATGCTAAAGTTTATAAATTAAAAATGGAAACTTATTAATTAATAAGTAATTAATAAACCTTTTTAATATTAGATATTTTCACCAGTAACTCATGATAGAATAAATGTCAAGGAAAGTGTGGGTTTGTCTAGAGTTGCATGCTGGCATATTTATGGCTTGATAGAATTTGTCCTCTGGACATGAACAAGGCTGTCATTTTATGCAGGTCGTTTATCATCTTCCTGCCTATGGATGGCAGTGGACACTTGAAATTCCTGACAGATATTTCTTGAGACCTTTATGACTCCCCTAGTTGGAAAATACCACTCGAGCAAATAATTTCCGACCTAAAACATCATGTTCATGGATGGCTCCACTTTTTCTTCTAACTTGTTATTAGGGCCATTTTGTACTTGGTAACTGACAGTAAGAGGGAACATGTAGCTATGAGGTAGTCGCCAGACTTCTGGACTTATTGAGTGACTCTGCCCTCCATGTCAGTTTTGCTAGGAGATTTGAATTTATGCTTTTAAAAAATGGTTAATTCCTGAATGTCATGGACTCTTGGAATTGCTCATGAATAGCCAAATCTGTGACAGTAAATCTGCCAACGCCAAGCATCGTCATCTGTTCTCTAACTTTTCAAAGATACCTTCACCTTCCCCTAATGCTGAGAGACAGGAGGATGCTCTGGCTTGGGGAAGGAAGAAAATGTTTGTAGTTCTGGAAACTCAAGCTCATCTTTCCCAATGCCAGACAGCCTTCCCAGTGGGGTTTGTTTGAATGGAAGGGCATGTATAGCTCAGTAATTTCAGGAAGTGATTGCTGTACTTTGGTAAAAAAAACCTCAGTGAGCTCTTGGGTTAGGCTAAAAATGAGATTCCCTGAGCTAAGAAAATAGCATTATACTTGAAACTGCATCCCGACTTTCCCAAGCACCTCAACAACTCTGTGCTTTCTAATATGAATTTCAAGACTACCTTTTCCATGGTTTATAAAAAAAATCCATTTTTTTCTTAGGATTTGTGATTATTATTGAAGTAAAAGGACAGGAAGAGTTTATCAAACTTGGAAGTTCTCCCTAGATAAATTCCATGGATATATGTCATTTCCTGAAGACTGGTTGACTCCACATAGTTCAAGATAACCAGGGAAGAGGAGAAATGCCCAGAGGCCAATTTTGGGACATTGAAAATACCATTCAGTTTTGACCATGTGAAATAGCTGAAGAAAAAAACAAAACAACAAAAACAAATTCCTCAAAGACTGATCAGCTGCCTCTCTTATGTAGAAAGCCCACGGACATTGAAACACCTGGGTATTTGGAGCTCTCCAGTTTTCATCGGAATGAATGATGTCATCTACCAGAGTCCATTCTGAAGAATTCAGAGATGTCAAAAATGGAAATAATTGACTTTTGTTTCCTAGGACCCCAATCTGACCAACCAGATGTGAGGATGTGAAAGTGATCATTAAATATAACTTGGTGTCTGTTGAGGTGGGACCGCTTACTTTGGGAAAGTCTCCTTGAGTTTCCTCCTGAGGGCTTTCATATGCCTTTGGAGTGAAATTTCTCAAAGCCTCTGAGAACTGTGGATCCCACCAACCCTTTACACTAGGTCATTTTTTACAGAACTAGTCCCCAGGCACACAGAGAAAGCTCGTTTAATGCTATTGAAAGACCTGACTTGAATGTTTTTTCAATATTCAGAATTGGCTTGCTACCTATTGGGAGCCCTCACTGTGACATTATTCTGCCAGCAGTTTGGAGGCTGAAAATCTCCTCCCCTGTTCTCCAGGCTCAAGGCCCGCTCATGGGCTGACTCATGATTCCCCTCTTTCTCCTGGGGTGCTGAGAGTTGAGGTAGGAAGGGATGGTGAGATCTGCACAGGCTTGCAAGACTGGAAATTCCCTGTCTAGGGAGAACTCAGGTGTGATCACAGGTACTTTGCGAGAACATGAAATATGCATAAACACAAAGCTAGGCCAGCAGCCCTGTGAGGTGAGGCAGGAAGGCCAGGAAAAATGGGAAAACTTACCTTCTTGACTTCATATTTAATGGCGAGTTTGATCCGGCTCAGACTCGGACGGTGGTGGTCGGACCAGACTTGGAAGTTCACGTCACCATTTAAAATCGCTTCCACCTCTTCTGTGTCTCGGCACAGGTCCAGCACGCCCACCACAAAATCCTTGCATTGCATAGATAACTTCCTGTAATCGTTCTAACAGAATAAAGAGAAATCAAGGGTGTGTCACACTGAGCCCCACACTTGCCTAGAATAGCAGTGTTGATCAGCGACTGTCTACCAAGTGTGAGCTTATGGAGCACACTGGAACCAAGGAAATGTGCTGAATCCAAAAAATCCAAACAGCAGAGCTGCTTCTCTTGACATACAATCTAGAGGACACTTTTTTTTTTTTTTGGTACTGGGGGTTGAACCCATGGTCTTTCTATCCTTTTTTAATTTGTTAATTTGAAACAGAGTCTTGCTAGGTTGCTGTGAGTCTCACTAAGTTGCTGAGGCTGTCCTCGAACCTGTTATCCTCCTGTCTCAGCCTCCTAAGTACTGGGATTACAGCTGTGCATCACCATGCCTGGCTTAGAGAACATCTTGTCTAAGCCTGCATTCTCAAGGTGTGTGCCGCGGGCAGGCCACCTGCTTCAGAGTCACCTTTGGTCATGCTAAAGTTGTAGATTCCCAGGCCCCACCCCTACTCACTAAGTCAGAATTCCTGGGGATGGAGTCCAAGAATCTTTTTTAAAAAGTTTGCTCTCTAGCGGGGTATGGTGGCACATGCTTGTAATCCCAGTACTTGGGAGGCTGAGACTGGAGGATCTGGGTTCACGGCCAGCCTCAGCTACTTAGTGAGGCCACCGCAACTTAGTGAGACCCTGTTTCAAAAATAAAGAATAAAAAAATAGGGCTGGGGGTGTAGCTCAGAGGTAGAATGTCCCATGTCCCTGGGTTCAATCCCCAGTACCACACACACACACACAAAAGTTTGCTCTCTAAGTGCCTATTCCAGGCACTTTCAGAGCAGTTCTTTGTGACCAATTCTGACCAATCCTAAGGGAGGAATAATAAAGACATGAACTTTTAAGATGGTAGAAATAATGCTTTACTCATTTAGCGCTAACCGATAATGGTGACTGTTCCACATAGGAATTTACTGGAAAAATATGGATGATATGCTAAAATTGGAAGAAAATGTATGCAGGTGTGCTTTTTTAATGAGCTAGAAAGTAAATTTAAAAATCAAATGTAATTTACATCTAACAGAATCCCTTCTTACTACAAATCCATTTGTATGGCAAATCATGTCTCCTTAAACTACATGCCTATTGAACAAACATTTTTAGTCTTGACCTTTTTGTTGTAGTTTATGTTTCATTTTTAAAGTGAGTTGTTCCTGAACTTCTCCTCCTTCCCTAGGTATATCTTTTGAATATCTTTGAGAAGCTTACTTCCTTTCTTAGTGATGTGCCAACTTCTCTCCCCCTAAACAGATTGTTTTAATATCCAGATAATAATGATCCAAAATATTGGACGAAAGAATGCTTCATGTCACCCTCATACCACTATTCCCCCAGATTTATTTTCCCCTGGAGGCCCCCTTTTGGTTTCTAAGTTGAAATGAATCTGTTCATAAACCACATAAGAGCCAGATGTCACTTTCAATGTTAATCAATGTCAACAACCCTCAGACTCATAAATAGTAGTTGGCAAATAAGAGTGCAGCTTTGCTTTCCCAGAACCTGGATTCCGCATCAAATAGGTGGGAACCTGGCAAACTGCAGAAGCCCGGCCATTTTTCTGAGTTAATGATTCTTGTCTCTTTCCAGGGCTGCTGCATCAAAATGTCACTTTGCATTACAGAAATAGGTAAGTAAATGCTTGCTTGCTGGGAAAGGAAAAGGATCAAGAAAATATTTTCAGACAAGAATGGCTGCCCTTCATTTTTATGTATAATTTAGGTAGAAGAAGGGAATTTCAGAAATTCAGAGTGAAAAAAATGACTGCTCAGCTCAAGAAGATTGTCAGGGAGAAAAACTCAGGTAAGATACTTCGAGTGTTTCAAGTTTTGGCATCTATTACAGGGTTAGGTGTTGACACGAAAAGCTGTGTTCTATACTTCTTCATCCCGAACACCTACCCACCCACCATTCATTCAATATTGAGGAGCTACTATGAACCAGACTCTGAAAAGTTAGCAGTCACTGAACAAGGTAAGTGTGTTTTCTGTGTAACGTGGTGTGCAGGAGGTTGGGGATATACCCTCAGGGTTCCACGAGAGCAATACTAAGTAAAACTTGCTCAGAGCTTGTCCTAAGATATTCTTCAAAGGCCTGATGAACCAGAGGTGGAAGGCTCAATATACACTGGACTCAGCAAAATGGGCATGGTAGGTCACCTCACCACATGGACCCATTCAGCTCTGTCAGCCCCTCTGCTGCAACTATCATCCCTGAATCTCTGACCCCTACTGTTGAGGGCTGAGACCCATCTTAGAAGCACACTGAGATTATCATCTTGGACCAGCCCAGTTTGGATACATGGTATCTGGCTGGGTGGGATCTGTCCGCAAACGGACACATTCCAAGGGACCTGGTATAATCCTCAAGATGCGGTCTTTGATGTCGTCTCCACCCAGTAATGGCTAATCCCTCCTTCCCCTAAGTTTATCATATGTTTGCCTCGCTGACCTTCTTTACTGTAACCTGAGAAAATTGCTGATTTCTGTGTTTGATTAACTTTTAAAGTTCCTATAAAAATAAGGCCCTGGCTATAGAGCGCTGGGAGAATTTGCCATCTCTATCTCCTCCCTGACCCCCCGATTATTAAATGTAACTATTTTTGCAAATTACTATATCAGACTTCGTGTTGTTTCGTGCGAGAAGACAATTGTTAGGAAGCTGCCTGGTGCAGCGACCGTCTGTGGCAGGATCCACAGACTTTAGGAAGCTGTCTGGGCAGCGACCGTCTGTGGCTGGTGACCATAGACAGTTTTGTCAGGAAGCTGCTTGACACAGCGATCGTCTGTGGCTGGTGACCATAGACAGTTTTATCAGGAAGCTGCTTGGTGCAGCGACCTTCCGTGGCAGGAACCACGGAGTAGATCGTCCGCCGGAGCTACCGCAATACCCTACAACATCCATCTATTGCCCCTTTGTGGAAAACAAGGAGTCTCTTTGAATGTTTCTTTTCCTGGTAAAACAGAACCTGTTGGTTAGAGTAGACATCAACTCCTGGTGGAAACTCCTGCCTAGTGCTGAATGCATGCATGGGTATGAAAAGTCAAAAAGGCTTGACATAGCCCTTGGCCCAAGCCCCCAACAAGAAACAGGTGAGGCTGTACTGCCCAGAGCCTATACATGTTTGAAATAAAGTGCTGCTTTATCAGAGACCATCAATTCCCTGGGCTCTTTTAATCAGACTGTCATCAAAAAGGAAGAAAAGGAGCAGCCCAAACAGGTAATTTCCTATCTTTTGCATTAGACACTTAGGCTGTAAGGCAGTAAGCCTACTGCTATCTGCAGATGGCTGGGGGGGGGGATAGAAAGAAACCAGTCCTGCCAGGGAGAAGGCGCCATGGACATGGATGGTAACAGAGAGAGAGAGCTATAGGTGAACATTTCCAGAGAATTATGATGAGTTATGACTTATTGGGTCAACCCTGAGCTCAGTGAGCCTCCCAAGACATACTCCTCACTGTAGCTGGAGGTAGATGAGACACATGCCCAAGACTTCAAAAGTGCCCTTTAAATTTTGTGTGTGTGTGTGTGCTGGGGGTTGAACTCAGGGCCATTCTTCCTCTGAGCCACACCCCCAGCCCTATTTCACTTCTTATTTTGAAACAGGGTCTCACTAAGTTGCAGAGAGCCTCTCTAAGTAGCTGAAGCTGGCCATGAACCTGCGATCCTCCTGTCTCAGCCTCCCACAAAAGTGCCCTGTCAATTTTTAAAAACAAATATTCCCAAACACTGGGTGTCCCAATGGATGACAGGTGCATCATGTCACTCAATTCTTATAAAAACCCATGATGGAAGGACTGTCACCATTTCAAACCCAAAGATGAGGAAACAGAGGTAAAGAGAAAGAGAGTTAAATAAGCTGAATACATTTCCTTATTAGTCACTGATCTCTGGGTCACTCCCTCACTTTCCTTGGAGATTTTAGCTTCTGTCTCACTATTGCTGTCTGGTGTTCCTACTGTTGTTATTCTTGGCAGTTTCATCCAGGACAATGACTCTGTCATTACCCTTCCCTCTCACTTCCTTGACAGACCCTTTTCTAATGAACTCATCCTTAACCCAAACTCAGCTGCTCAGCCTCTTAGTTATTCCCAGTAACTCTAAATCCTCTATGACTGAATCTACCTGGCTTTCTCTCTCCATCCAACCAACACTTCCTATATGTCCTCTGGGAACCCAACTCTAGTAATCTTTTGATTCTACTACACTTACACACCACTGACCATACCTTGTTTTCCTCCTTGTAGAGCTTATATTTTATGGCCAATGATTATGATAAGTTCTGCACATATCATCAGCTCTCCTGGCCTCCTCTTATTTCATTGTCCTCACTAGATAAAAGTCTGACCTTTGTTGAGTCTAACTCTGCACCCTTTTGGTCCTGCCTCTGCACAAAAAATGTGGCTAAGAGACAACTGCTCTGGTCGGTTGTATTGTTAATTTTGTCTCTAGTCTATAGTGCTCTTGGGCACTTTATTCCTCCACTTCTAAACAAACATTTCATACCTTCTCAGTTGTCTAAAACCTCCACTCCCTCCTAACTAACTCTTGGGGGAGGACCTTGTTTCCTATTTCATTAAGAAAATAGAAGTTGTTAGAAGAGAAGCTCTGCATGCTCCTACCATCCACATACATCAACCCACATGCATCTGTGCCCGTGTATTGTTTTCCTTCCTAGAATGGATGAACTGCCTTTGCTCCTCCCTAAGGCAAGGTCTCCTACTTTCATGTGAATATCAATCAGCCTCTTATGCCTACTAAAGGACATGACTTCTGCACTATCAATTTCTCCTTTCCCTACTGGATCCACATACAAACATGCCATTATTTCTCTTAAAAAGAAATTTATCTTGATCCCACATCCCCCTCCAATGACTACTGCAATTTTTCTCTTCCATTTTAGAAGACGTCAATAGAGTTTTCTACACTTGCACTTTTCATTCTTTGTCTTCAGTTTTCAGTTTGTCTTCAGTTTGTCTGCATTTTTTTTTTTGTGGTACTGGGGATTGAATGCAGGGGCGTTCTACCTCCGTGCTACGCCCCCGGTCCTATTTTTTATACTTTATTTTGAAACTGGGTCTCATGAAGTTGCGGAGGGCCTCACTAAGAAGAGAGAGAGAGAGAGACAGGGAGAGGAGAGAGAGAGAGAGAGAGAGAACGCTCGCGTGCGCGAGCGCATGCGCAAGCTGAGGCTGGCCTCGAACCCCGATCCTCCGGTCTCTGCCTCCCAAAGTACTGGGATTACAAGCGTGCGCCACCACGCCCGGCTGCATTTTTCATTGTCTTCAGTTTTCCTCCTTGCACTTTTCATTGTTCCATTTAATAAGACACACCCGCCGACTCTTGGGACTGTTCTTGTCAAAGTTAGAAATAACTTTCACGTTCCTAAATTCCTTATTTAGTCTCTTAGTCCTCATCTTACATGACCTATCCAGTGCTTTGACATGGTGATAATTTTCTCCTTGATACAGTAATTTTCTCCTTGGCTTCCAGCATAACATTCTCTTCTGTGTTTTTTCTTCCTGAATTACTACTTTTTGCATTCATTGTTGATTCATTTTCATTTCCCTTATGTATTATTTTGGAATGTCCCAATGATGTGTCCTGTCCCTAGAAGTCTCCTTTTGTTTATTTATACCATTGCCTTAGTGATCTTATCTAGTATCATGGCTTTCAATACTGCCCGTATGATAATGAATCTAAAATTTATATCTTATGATCCCAGTGTTCTCCCCTAATTCAATACTCATATATCTAATTGCCAACTTGATGTCTACACTTGAATATCTAATAGATATTTCCACCAACAAAATCCACTGTGGATCTAGTATTCTCCACCTTTTTTAGTTTTTCCCACACTTTCATTTCTTCTGGACAAAAAAAATCTTGGATTAAGCCCTGATTCCTAGCTTCCTTTCATAATCCACATATACTTTGATAGCAAATCCTGTCAGGTCTACCTGTCAAACATATCTATACTCTGACCTCTTTTTTTTAACCAGTTCCAGTATTTGTACCTTGGTCCAACTCATCATCACCTCTTGCTTGGACCAACCCAAGAGACTCGTAACAGATTTCTGATTTGTTCTCAATTCATTAGACAGAGGGACACTTAGAAAAAATAACCAAATCATAGCATTGATCTGCTCAATCTGTTCCACAGGTCCTTATTCAAAGTAAAGGTAGAGTCATTACACTGGTCTCCAGCCTCTGTATTCTCTCCCTGATTTTATTTCCTGTGTTTCTCCCCCTCACTCAGTCAACTCCACTACTCCCTGCTACTCTTTCGTCACACTTGGCATGGTCCAGAGCTTTGCATTGGCTAGTCTCTTTCTTGGAACATTTTCCCCCCAGATATCTACATGATCAATTCTGTTAGCTTCTTCAGGTCTTTACTCAAATGTCACTTTCTCAGTAACAGCTTACCTATCTAGAAAAAGAAGAAGGAAAAAAAAGTAACCCTCTTTGAATTGGTCAGCTTTTTGTTACCATAATAAAGTATCTGACACAGATTAACTTTGTAAGAAGCTTATAAGCTCACAGTATCTGACACAGACTAACTTTATAAGTAAAGAAGTTTATTTCTCTCATAGGTTTGGAGGCTAAAAGTACAAATAGCATAGTGCAGGCTCTTGTGAGGGCTGCCCCTTAGCTGCATCAAATCATGGTGGATAGCAATGGTGGAAACACATATGGGGGCAAGAGATGATATCTCCAACTAGGAAGCAGAGAGAAGGGAAGGGGCCAGGCATTTTCCTTTTATTACATCCCCCTCTTGAGAACTACCAAGAGGTTACATGAGAACTACCTTAATCCATTTCAATGGCATGCCTGCTGATGACCTAAGAAATTCCACTAGGTAGCACCTCTTAAAGATTCCACCACCTCTCAATACTGCCACCCTGGGGACCAAACCTCCAACACATGGGTCCTTGGGAGACACACAAAGTATATTCAAACCATAGCATTCCTCTACTTCCCATAACTCTTCTTTGCTTTTTTTCTTTATAGAACTTATAACCATTTATGTACTATTTATTTTACTTGTTAATATTTATTGTCATGTTTAACACCACTAGAATGTAAACTTCTTGAGGGCAGGATTTTTTTTTCTATTTTGTTTACAAGTGTATTCTAAGACCCTAGAACATTTCCTGGAACATGAGAGACATTCAGCAAATACTTGTTGAATAAATCAGAGCAGTGAACTTTTCTAGGATAATGGAGCTACTAAGTAGTGAGCGATGACTCAAGACAGTTTGGTTTGACTCAAATCCTGTTCTCTTCCCTTTCCTCCTGTTGTCTCTGGGAGCAGCATGTTACCTTGTACTTATCAAACTCTAAAAGCAAGGTTCAATTGGGGCTCAGCTAATTTAGGGAGATAAAGAGTGGGTGGACATTTGGATATTTGAATCCCCAACAGATTCTGTAGTATAGTAGGTAAGTTTTGAAGTCAGAAGGACCTGAAGTTTGAAATCCTACTACTTGCCAGTAAAACTTTGAAACTGAGAAAGCCATTTAACTCTTTGCATATCAGTTTTACATCTGTACAATGACTGGAAGAATTCAATACAAAAATAATGTAAAATGGTTAGTATAGTTAGCAATTTTTATTACTGTTACCACCTTATTTTGACCATTGATTTCAAACTCCCAACATCTTACCCTTTGTGGTTTTTAATTACTGGAGTGATAGCAAGATGAGCCCATGAATAGAAGGAGAACCAAAAACACTGGAGAAATTCTTGATTTATCTCTCACACTGTGTACAGATCTAAGCCATATATTAAAAATATACCCTGAATCTGTTCACTTCATCTCTGGTGATGATACCAGTCCTTCCCAGGTTAGTACCTCCAGTTACCAAAGACAAGTTAATAATACTAACCCATTAAGTTAGAAGTTTTTAATTCTGCGAATATTTCAACAACATTGACACAAGTGCATTAGGCTAGGTTGGAAATAAAACTCTAGAGAGAAATTATGTGTCTTATAATAATAATATAATTATAGTCTTATAATATAATTATATATTATATACCATGTATTATATTAAGTTTTTATAGGTGTTCTGCATCTCAGATGATGGGACAAATAAGTGAATAAATTTTTGTGTGATCATAAATTTTTATTTTTTAGAGTAAATACCTAGGAGTAGTATTGCTGAGTATATATATGGTAAGTACATGTTTATCTATGTAAAAAACTGCCATTTGTTTCTGGAATAGGTATACTATTTTACATTACCATCATCAAATTCTGAGAGCTCCATTGACTCCATAGTCTTGCCAGCACTTGATAATGCCAAATTCTTTTCTACGTCATGGTATCTCACTGTGCTTTTAATTTGCATTCCCTAACGGCTAATGATGTTGAGCATCTTTCCCTGTGCTTATTGACCATCTCTGTATCTTCTTTGATGAAATGTCTGTTCAAATCCTTGGTCCATTTACAAAATTGAATTGTTTATTTTTATTATTGAGTTTTGAGAGTTCTTTATATATTCTGGGTATAATTCCTTTTTAAGAGTTTGTAAATATCATACTTTGTGAATATGTTCTCTTAGTCTATGGCTTAATCTCTTAACAGTAACTTTAAAAGAGCAGATGGATTTTAATTTTGGTGAACTCCAATTTATCATGTTTTCCTTTTATGGTTATGCTTTTGATGTTACAACTAAGAAATATTTCCTTTAAAAGGTCATAAGTGTGTTCTCCTATGTTTTTTTTCTAGAATTTTTGTAGGTTAGGTCTTATATTTAGATATGTGACCTAAATTTGTGTTAATTTTTGTATATGGTGTGTACATGGATGTTCATTTGTTCCAGTCTCCTTTCTTGAAAAGATTATTCTTTTTCCATTGAGTTGCTTTTACACAATTGTCAAAAATTATTGATGATATTGGTATGTGTCTATTCAGTGCTCTCTATTTTGATCTATATATGCATATCATTTCACTTATACCTACTGTCTTTATATTAATTCTCAAGACTAGGTACTTTGAGTACTCTTTTTCCTATATTTTTAAATTGCTTTGGCTTTTTCCTATTCTTTCTCTTTTTATACAAATTAAAGATTAAAATTATTCATATCTGGAAGAAATTCTGCTGAGATTTTTATTGGAATTTTGTTAAATCTATACATCATTTTGGGGAGAAGTAACTTCTTAACTTTGTTGAGTCTTCTAAACCATGAACATGATATATTTCTCCATTTATTTCGGTGTTCTTTGATTTCTTTTAGTGATGTTTTATAGTTTGTAACATACAGATTTTATGTATATTTGTAAGATTTCTATTTGAGTACTTAATTTTTCAGCTATTGCAATTATTTTAACTTTTTCATTGTCAGTTGTTCATTGTATATAGTAATATGATTGACTTTTGTTTGATTTCCTAACATCCTGTGACCTTGCTAAACTCATTTATTGGTGCTTTATAGATTCCTTAAGAATTTCCGTACAGACAAACACTTTGTCTGAAAATATGGATTTTCAACCTTGGATGAGCCCTAGCTTAGATGCATTTATTAACATGACTGACAGAATGCTCAGCAACATGCCGTTACATTTGTTTGAGACTTACAAAGTGTTATTTTTAGGAACAAAATGTTATCAACTTTTTTTGCTGATTTCCAACCCATACTTATCAGCTCCAAACTTTTTATGTAGCCAATATATTAAGCAATTTCTAAACTATCCATCCACCATTTATTTCTTGTTCTGTGTTCAAAACAGATGTTAGCTAAAATTCTTTGGTTCCTAATAGCCCAGAATTTCTTCTCTTTTCTTTTGGTCCATAAATCTCATAAGCTCATTTATTATTGAGATGAATATCTGGCCCTAACACAGAGGACAAACCCAAACCATCCAGCAAGATATATTGATAGCTTGAACTTTTGGTGCTGAGGCTATTGTTTTTACAACATTGGTTTCAGGAAATAACTAGTTTACTTGATTTTGGTTAAAAACCTCAACTCCCCAATTTTGTCAAAGCTACTGACAAACTTAAATCAAGAAAGAGAGAGAGAGAGAATATATGAATCTCATTACCCTGATTGGTCACAAATTTAATGATTTTTCTTAGACTGATGCTGTGGAGACACCCACACAATATAGGATAATTAACATTCATTTCTTATTGGACACCTTAGAAATTAGATTTAAAAAGAGTGTGGGCTTCAAATCCACTCCCTCCACCCCTCTTTTTGGGGACCTAGTTATTTGGAAAGAATGCTTATTAAAAGCTTCAACTGGTGGGGTGGTCCAAGATGGTGACCAAGGGAGATGCCACGCTGCGATCTCTCTGAGACTTGGGTCTCAATTGCCGTGAAAGCAACTTCTCGACAGGAGAAGAAAAGCAACAAAAACTTGAACTAAACAATGAAAAATTTGAAACATGATGGAATCAAAGCCAGAAGACAAAACAGAGGAAAGTAAAAAGCTCCAAGCGCCTTACCTAAGGGACTGCAGCGGCGCCATCTTGGCGGGACCACGCCAGCTGCTACCGGCATGGCGGCTTCCACATGCCACCGGTAGAAAAGCCAGAGACCTGCTGTGAGTTCAACTGCAGATCAGCAGAGACGAAAGCGAGCAGCGGCTCCTCCACACTCAACACACCAAATGGCAGCGGCCACAGCGGCTGCAGCGGCGCCATCTTAGCAGGACTTTACTGGCAGCTACCAGCATTGTGGCTTCCACAGAAGACCCACAGAGACGCCAGCGACCTGTTGTGAATCCAGCAGCTGCAGAATAGCAGCAGTGAAGGCGAGCAGCGACTCGCTCCACGCACGACACAGACCTGAGCTGCTGCGTCAGCAGAAGCAGTGCCGGCGCCATCTTGGTCAAACCGCGCTGACGGCTACTGGCATTGCGGCTTCTGTAGGCCACCAACAAAGAAGACAGGGAGCTCTTCTAAAACCAGCACTGAGAAGCATCAGCGACAAAAGTGAGCAGCAGTTTGATCCATGCTCGGCAGAGTCCCCAGTGCCCAGAGGCCTGACTAGAACCTGCGGCAGCGGCTGAGGCCCCCCCCCCAAGATTAAGAGCAGCGTTCCATGAGACCGTAAGTCAATGAGCTGCCCCAGGGGGAGACCACCCAGCGCGGCCACAGGCACTCGTGGGGTCTGAGACTATGCAGACTGCCCCGGTGGAGGTGGGAGTGGGGTCTGCTGTGGGACACGGTAGACGTGTGGATAAGCAGACAGTCCCTGGTGACATTTGGGTGGGACGGATTTGCAGCCCGCGGGTCGCAGCACCCTTATAGAGTCCCTGGGATCACCTGGGGAAAAATTGGACCAAATCAGCCCTTTCCGTGGATAATGTGGAGTTCCGTGTTTGCACAGACTCGGGTCAAAGTGACATCCACTGCTTCTGTAGGCAAAGAGAGACACAAGACTGGGGCCCCCTGTTGGTGACACCTGCCATAGGTGTAGACAGAGAGAGACATAGGGACAGCCCAAGTGGAGACCGTGGAGACCAACACTTGCAGTGAGAGGGGCAATAGCAGCACTGGTCGCCTGCACAGGTAGTGAGAGCCACCAGGCAAGGGTCCCAATCACTGAAGGAGACCAAGAATTGGGCCTGCAAATGGACATTACAACCATTCAGTGAAGGCTATTCACCTTTAAGGCTCACCTAGTAGTAGCAACTATCTACCTCCAGGATAAGAAACTATAAAGGGAGAGAGATTAGACATAGGAAACCTACAGAGTGAGAGAGAGAGAGAGAGTTACCAAAACCAATACAGGTATAAACATAAAAAACCTGAAATCATGAAAAGGAAGAATAGCAAAGAAACAATGAGCTCCCACAACCCCACAACAACAGAACCCACCAACTCAGAAGTGCTAAGATTGCCAGAAGGACAATTCAGTACTTTAATAGTAGAAATGATATAGGATTTCTGAAAAGAATTCAGAGAGACCCTGAAAGAAATGTAGGATCAAATAAACAAAGAATCTGACACCCTGAACAGGAATCAAAAAGAAGCTCTGAGGAAGTAAAGGATGCAATAATTGAAATGAAGGCATCAATACAGACCATCAACAATAGACTAGACATGTGGAAAACAGAATCTCACTCTTAGAAGATGACCTCTCCAAAAATGAATGCATTGTATATAAATTAGAAAAAACAATTTGGCAGCATGAATTGGACATTGAAGAGATTTCAGCCAGTCTTAAAAGAGCAAACCTAAGACTAATAGACATAGAAGAGGGAATAGAAGCTGAAACCAAAGGAATTAATAATCTATTCAGAGAAGTAATACTAGAAAATTTTGCAAACATAGACAAAGAGGTCGACACACAGGTACAGGAAAAATATAGGACCCCTAATAGACAAGATCAGAGAAGAGGTTCACCATGCCACATAATAATCAAATTGACTAATGTAGAGGCCGAGGAGAGAATCTTAAAGGTAGTGAGAGTAAAAGACCAAGTAACATTCAGAGGCAAACCAATAAGAACCACTCCCAACCTTCCAAACCACGTCATGAAAGCCAGATGGGCCTGGAGAGACATAATCCACATTCTGGAAGAAAACAATTTCCAGCCAAGATTTATCTACCCAGCAAAAATATCTATCAAATTTGTTGGGGAAATAAAAACCTACCATGACAAACAGAAGCTGAAAGACATTATGTCTTCCAAACCAGCATTAGAGAAAATACTCAAAGAGATTAATTACAAGGAAGAAATAATAAGGAAATGCCAGAACCAGAGAAACAGTGATTTCCAACAAACAACTAGGTAAAGAACATACACTACCTCAAACAGAAATTAAAACTGAAAATATTAGGAATGAAAACCCATCTCTCAATAATCACGCTGAATATAAATGGCCTGAACTCCACAATCGAAAGACATAAGGTGGCAAAATGGATTAAAAATCGCATTCCATCTATATGCTGCCTGCAAGAAACACACCTTACAAGTAGAGATATGCACAAACTAAAGGTGAAGGGATAGAGCAAAGTAATCTATGCTAACGAAACTCAAAAACAAGCAGGAATAGCAATTATGATATCAGACAAATTAGATTTCAAACTTAAACTTATCAGAAGAGGCAAAGAAGGTCATTTCTTACTGGTAAAAGGAACAGTCCAGCAAGAGGATATAACAATAGTCAACATTTATGCCCCAAACATAGGTGCAACCACTTTCATAAAAGATACTCTTCGTGACATTAAATAACACATAGATCCCAATACAATAATATTGGGAGACTTCAACACCCCTCTCACACCACTAGGTCGATCTTCAAGACAAAAAGTCAGTAAAGATGCTTCAAACCTAAGAAATACCATAAGCCAAATGGACCTAGTAGACACATACAGAATATTCCACCCAACTACAGCTGAATTCACATTTTTTCAGCTGCTCATGGAACCTTCTCTAAAATAAACCATATCCTAGGCCACAAAGTGAGTACTAGCAAGTTCAAAAAATGTGACATAATCCCCTGCGTCTTTTCAGACCATAATGGAATGAAACTAGACATCAACTATAGGAAGACACAGAGAAACCTCATAAACACGTGGAGACTGAACACCACATTGCTGAAGGAGGAATGGGCCACAGAAGAAATAAGGGGAGAAATTAAGAAATTCCTAGAAACAAATGAAAACAGAGACACAACATACCAAAATCTGTGGGACACCCTGAAGGCAGTAGTAAGAGGAAAATTCATAGCACTGAGTGCCCACATAAGAAGAACGGAAAGTCACTAAATAAATAACCTAATGACACACCTCAAAGCCCTTGAAAAACAGGAGCAGTCTAACCCCAAAGCCAGTAGAAGACAGGAAATAATTAAAACCAGATCAGAAATCAATGAAGTACAGAATAAACGACAATACAAAAAATTAACAAAACCAAAAGCTGGTTCCTTGATAAAATAAACAAGATAGATAAACCACTAGCCAACCTAACCAAAAGAAAGAGAATCAACCCAAATTACTAAACTAAGAAATGAAAAATGTGATATTACCACCGACAGCACGGAAATCCAGAGGATTATCAGAAACTACTTTGAAAAACTATACTCCAACAAAATGGAAAATCTAGAAGAAATTGACAAATTTCTAGACATGTACAACCTTCCTAAGTTGAATCAAGAAGATATAGAAAATTTAAATCGACCAATAGCAATTAAAGAGATTGAAGCAGCAATAAGGAGTGTACCATCAAGGAAAAGCCCTGGTCCAGATGGTTTCCCAGGTGAATTTTATAAAACCTTTATAAAAGAACTAATCCCAATATTTCTCAATCTCTTCCATGAAATAGAAACGGGACTCTCCCAAATACATTCTATGAAGACAACATCACACTGATACCTAAACCAAATAAAGACAGCTCAAGAAAAGAAAACTATAGACCTATATTGTTGATGAATTTAGATGCAAAACTTCTAAACAAAATACTCTCAATGCGCATTCCAAACCACATCACCAAAATCATACATCATTACCAAGTCGGGATCATCCCAGGAATGCAAGGCTGGTTCAACATACAAAAAACAATCCATGTAATCCACCACATAAACAGAACTAAAGACAAAAATCACTCAATCATTTCAATAGATGCTGAAAAAGCATTTGACAAAATCCAACACCCATTCATGATAAGAACTCTGCAGAGAATCGGAATAGAAGGACCATACTTCAACATCATAAAGGCAATATACAATAGGCCCACAGCCAACATCATACTGAATAGGGAAAAACTTTGAGAATTCCCCTTAAAAACAGAAACAAGACAAGAATGTCCGCTGTCACCACTCCTTTTCAATATAGTACTTGAGACTCTAGCCAGAGCAATATGGCAAGAGAAGGAAATAAAAGGAGTACACATAGGAAAAGAGGAACTGAAACTATCTTTATTTGCAGATGACATGATATTATACTTAGAAGATCCAACAAACTCAACCAAAAGGCTCATAGAACTGATCAACAAATTCAGCAAAGTGTCTGGATACAAAATAAATCTTAAAAAATTAGAAGGTTTTCTGTATGCCAACCATAAATCTACTGAAAAAGAAATTCAGAAGACATTTCCACTCACAATATCCCCCCAAACAATAAAATACTTGGGAATAAACCTAACCAAAGAGGTAAAAGACCTTTACAAGGAAAATTTTAAGACATTGAAAAAAGAAATTGAAGATCTTAGAAGATGGAAAGATCTCCCATGCCCAAGAAGGCAGGCAGAATAAATATCATCAAAATGGCCATTCTTTCAAAAGTGATCTACAGATTCAATGCAATACCCATTAAATTACCAAAGTCATTCTTCACTGACATAGAAATATCTGTCCTTAAATTCATTTGGAACAACAAAAAACCCAAAATAGCCAAATCAGTTCTCAGCAAGAAGAACCATGCAGGAGGCATCACAATACCTGACTTCAAACTATAGTACAAAGCCATAGTAATAAAAACACCATGGTATTGGCACAAAAGCAGACACATAGACCAATGGAGCAGAATAGAAGACTTACCTACAGTCAATTGACTTTTGACAAAGGGGCTAAAAACATCCACTGGAAAAAAGATAGCCTCTTCAACAAATGGTGCTGGCAAAACTGGCTAACCATATGAAGAAAAATAGAAATAAATCCCATTTTCTCATCTAGTACAAGAGTCAATTCAAGATGGATCAAAGACCTAGAAATCAGACCAGAGACCTTGCAGATACTTGAAGAGGCACAGGCCCACAACCTCAACACATAGGCACAGGTAAAGACTTCCTCAACAAGACCCCAGAGGCACAGGAAATTAAAATGAGGATCAATATGTGGGATTGCATTAAACTGAAGAGCTTTTGTGCAGCAAAGGAAACGATCAAGAACCTCAACAGAGAGCCGACAGAATGGGAGAAGATTTTTGCCAGCTCTTCCTCTGATAGAGGACTAATATCTAGAATATACAAAGAACTTAAAAAATCACCACTACAAAAACAAATAACCCAATCAAAAAATGGGCAAGTGAACGAAATAGACACGTCACAGAAGAAGAAACACAAATGACCAATAAATGTATGAAAAAATGTTCAACATCATTAGCAATCAGAGAGATGCAAATCAAAAATACCCTGAGATTTCACCTAACCCCAATTAGAATGGCAATCATTAAAAACACAAACAACAACAAATACTATGAGGATGTGGAGAAGTAGGAACTCTAATACACTGTTGGTGGGATTGCAAATTAGTGCAACCACTTTGGAAAATAGTGTGGAGGATCCTCAGAAGAATGGGAATGAACCTACTATATGACCCAGCAATACCACTTCTAGGCATCTACCCAAAAGAACTGAAACCAAAGTACCAGACTAATGCATGTGTATCTATGTTTATAGATGCACAATTCACAATTGCCAAACTTTGGA